>JARPMJ010003071.1:0-100576 GCA_033366665.1 Phoxinus dragarum
GCGTTAAGGTTAACTACCTGTGAGCGGAAAGTTGTGGAGAGAACCTTGGGGACATACCCTGGTCTCGGCCTCAAGGAAACTTTGACCAGGCCAGGGGCAAAGTCCAGGCAAGACTCGCTAACAGACAGGGCTTGCAAGTCTCCCATCCGCTTTAATGAGGACAACGCTAGCAAAAGAGAAACCTTGAGAGTCAGGATCCTATCCGGAGCTGACTCTAAGGGCTCAAAGGGGGCCATCGTCAAACCCTCTAGGACAACAGAAAGGTCCCATGAGGGAACTCTAGGGGAGCGAGCCGGTTTCAGGCGCTTCACCCCACGCATAAAAGCGGGAAACTAATCTTAATTTACCCAGGGGAATCTCATCCGATTCCCTATGTGCTGCAATAGCTGCGACATAAACTCTGAGAGTGGTAGCAGCCGCACCAGCAGCAAACTTCTCCTGCAGGAATTCCAGTACTGAACCAACAGGGCAGTTAACTGGGTTCCTATCATGCGCTAAGCACCAATTCTTAAAAACCTTCCATTTGGAAGAATACAGTCGCCTTGTAGAAGGGGCTCTGGCACTCGCAATGGTCTCCTGAACGTCAGTTGGGAGACCAGAGCTTAATGTAAACGGCCTTTGATCGGCCAAACATATAGCTTCCATATGTCTGGGCGAGGATGCCATATCTTGCCCTGCAGCTGTGACAGCAGATCTTCTCTGACTGGGATCCTCCAAGGGGAAGATTCCAGTAGAGGAATTAGCTCCGAAAACCATGGCTGAGATGGCCAGAACGGAGCCACTAAGAGGAGGCGGACTCCGCTCTCTCTCACTCTGGCCAAGACCGCCTGGATCAGTTTGATGGGCGGGAAGGCATAGAGTTTCTGCGTTGGCCAAGGGTGAGCGAACGCATCTATCCCCAATGGGGTCGGGGGACTCAGGGAGAACCAAAGCGGGCATTGGGACGACTCTTGAGATGCAAAGAGGTCCACCTCCGCCTCCCCGAAAACCTCCCAGATCAGGACCACCGTCTGGCGGTTCAACATCCATTCCCCCGATCTGAGTTTCTGTCTCGACAGAAAATCTGCTGCGAGGTTCAGAACCCCTGGGACATGAACCGCTCTTAGAGAAAGGAACTTGCTCTGAGACCACAGGAGAAGGTGACGCGCATGCCGGTCTAGGGTGCGCGGACCGAGACCCTCCCTGCCGGTTCACATGTGACACCACTGCCATGTTGTCTGTTCTGACAATGACATGGTGCCCCTCCAGGAGAGGGAGGAATTGCTGCAGAGCCAGAAAAACGGCTCTTAACTCCAGGCAGTTTATGTGCCAAGAGAGAGCCTCTCCAGTCCAGACCCCACACGCTGGTCTGCCCTCGAAAACTGCTCCCCAGCCGGTGAGAGAGGCATCCGTCGTAACCATCTGGCGACGAAATACCGCACCCATGCTGACCCCTTTCCGAAGAAAAAAGAGGGTCCCGCCATACTGACAGGGCTCGAAAGCAACTGTGCGATACCTTCAGTAGGCGAAGGGTTGACCCGGAGGGTCGAACCCCTGAGAGCTTCACCCACCACATGAAGGGTCTCATGTGGAGTAGGCCCAGCGGGTAGTACAGAGGAGGCCGCGGCCATAAGACCCAGCATCCTGCGGCAGGTGCCCACAGACACATGATGGCCTAGTGAAAAACGAGCCAAGCATGTCGTCAGGCTGGGAAATCCGTGCAGGAGCCAAGCGGGCCTGCATGAGACCGGAATCCATGTTCACTCCCAAGAAAACGGTGCTTTGAGCCGGAGCAAGAACACTCTTCTCGAGTTCAACCTCAAACCGAGAGACTGGATGTGACTCAGAACAATGTCTCTGTGTTGGGCCACTAGCTCCCTGGACTGGGCTAAAATAAGCCAATCGTCCAGGTAATTTAGAACACGGATGCCCTGGAGCCGCAATGGGGCCAGAGCTGCATCTATGCACTTTGTGAATGTCCTCGGGGCCAAAGAGAGGCCGAAGGGAAGGACCTTGTACTGGAACGCCCTTTCTCCAACGGCGAACCTGAGGAACTGCCTGTGTCGCCGAACAACCTGGATGTGAAAATAGGCATCCTTTAGGTCTATCGTCACGAACCAATCCCCTGGCCGAATCTGAGATATGATAGCTTTCAGCGTCAACATCTTGAATTTCCCTTTGTAAAGGGCGAAGTTCAGTCGGCGGAGGTCCCAGTATGGGACGCAACCCGCCGCCCTTCTTCGGGACCAGGAAATAACGGCTGTAAAAGCCCCTCTCGGATTCCCCTGGAGGGATCTCCTCTATTGCTCCTTTGAAAAGGAGGGAAGAGATTTCCTGCTGCAGTACAGAAGCCTGAGTGGCGCTGTCTACCACAGTCGGAAAGACCCCGTTGAAGCAGGGGGGATTGCGGCAAAAACTGAAGAGTGTAGCCGAACCGAATTGTGCGAAGAACCCAAGACGATACCCCTGGTAAGCGCTCCCATTCTGGAAGGAAATGAGATAGAGGAAGAGGAATGTTGTAGTGCAGACGACATACCTGATTGAGGGTGCAGTGTTGACGTTCCTGGGGTAAAGAGGTTGAGCGTGCAGGAAGGCCGTTGGCGTCCTGGCACGTGACGGGAGGCATCGATGCTGGGGTCATGGTTACCCGGTCCGCCTGCTCCGGAGGAAAACGGAAAGTGCCTCCGAGGGCGCGGTTGGCAGTTATAGAGAGTGTGCGGGGGTGAGGGGAGAAAGCAGAAAACGTCTCCTTCCTCCCGCACTGGACTGAGTCGATATGGTGAAATATGGCCTGCACTTCGAGACACTCTGAGTGGCGAAGGTGACAGGGCAAGGAAAGGAGAGCTGGGGGGTGGGCAGAAACGCTTGCGCGGTCTGACCCAACCCTGAGAAGGCAGAGGAGCTCTCCTTTTTCCGACCGGAAGGTCAGGAACGGCTCTGGGCCGCCGAAGCGGTCGGTTTGTCGGACCGCTTTAATTGGAGGCGTTTGTGAGGCCGTTGACGGGGAAATGGGCGACCGCGGGCTCCCCAAACCGTGGTAGGTGGGGGATGTCCCTGTTCGCTCCTCCTGGAAGAGAACTCCGGTCTAGGAGAGGGACGTTCACTGGGTCGCACCGGGGGTGGAGCAGAAGGTTCCCCTAGCCCCTCCTGGGCATGAACTGCCTGAACGCGGCCGACTGGGATTTGGAGGAGCGGAATTTCTCAACCACTGTGTTGACCGCCTCACCAAACAACCCCGTCTGAGAGATGGGGGCGTCCAAAAGGAAAACCTTCTCTTTGTCCCGTATTTCCGTGAGATTAAGCCACAAGTGGCGCTCCACCGCCACGGAGCCAGCCATAGAGCGACCTAAAGCACGTGCGGTATGCTTGGTGGCCCTTAAGGCTAGATCAGTAGCCTTACGAAGCTCCTTGACCGCTTCAGGGGTCACGCCGTCGCCCTCGTCCATTTCTTTCAGGACGTCCGCCTGGTAGGCCTGGAGAATGGCCATAGTGTGCAGAGTCATGCCTGCCTGCCCAGCCGCCATATAGGATTTTCCAATGAGAGAGGAAGTAGTCCTACATGCTTTAGATGGAAGGTAGGGGGCGCGACTTCCAGGACGGCGCAGACGACGGAGCAAGATGGTCGGCTAAAGTCTCCTCAATCGCCGGAATGGCGGAATAGCCCTGTTCCACAGAACCTACTAGGTTGGTGAAATCAGCAGCTGCCGCATTAGTGAGGCGCGAAGAGAAAGGCTGCTTCCAGGATCTGGAGATCTCATGATGCAGATCACTGAAAAATGGTAGCTTCCTCCGTTGCGGCTTAGAATTAGGGCCGCTGAGAAGCCTCTCGTCGAGTTTAGAAGATATGAGACTCACGTGGCTCGTCGGGCCAATCAATAGTGAGCTTCTCCGTAGCGCGCGAAAGCACGTCCACGAGCTCCGCGTAGGCCGCAGTAGGCCGCGCTTCCTGGCCGCTCGGCGGGATAACCTCGTCGGCGAGGGTAGGCCCGAAATCCTCTGAGTCGGACGCCTCGGTAAAAAGTATATCCTCCAGCCCAAAAGAAACCGCGTCGCGTGCTCCCGGGCTGGGGCGCAAATAATCATGTGAAAATTCGACTGGCATGCCACGTGCGTGCCGAGGGGAGGGAGGGAGAGAAAGAGCGGGGCTCGTCTGCTCAAACTCCACGTCCTCAAGCTCTACATCCGAACCCCAAGCCGCGGATCCTCGAGAGGCCTCGGGAGCGCGGCAGGGGGGAGACGAATGATTCTCTCTCAAAGACCGCGAGCCGCGATTTGAGGGTTTTGAGCAATAAATTTTCACAGAATTTGCATTTAGAAGATCCTATAATAGCCTCACGCGCATGTGAAAAACCCAAACATTTAACGCACTTACTGTGTGGGTCGTCGTTAGCGATGTAACGAGCACATGGCGGAGTACAGCGTCTGTAATCCATGGCAGCTTCACCGTAAGGAGAAACAGAGTTCCGCTTAAACAGTCGCAGAAGCGCCGAGAATTAATCCTTGTAATAGTTGTTAGCTTTCAGAAAAACCACGAGCGAAGGGCAAACGTGACCGCTTCGTTCTGAAGGTAGAGAAATCTGAGGAGCAGATGGCGCGCGCGCGGAATATGATGACGCGACGTGAGTGCGTCGGGGCGGAGCCATGTCGCGCGCGGACGCCATCAGCCAATGAATTGGCGTGATTCTATAAGGCTTCAGACAATCGGCACATTCAGAGAATATCCCACTGCGCTTTCCGCAGCGTTGAGTGAACCTATGAAAGAGAACGTCATCGCCATCATATCTTACAGAAATATAATATATAAAACTGACATTTGGATATTTGACTCACCAGTGACCAAATGTTTAACTCACTGCTCACGTAACTGTGTTTATAGTGCATACTGAGTGTCAGGATCCCACAATTTACCCATTCGCTCCAGCCTGTGTCCACTGTTATCTCCTTAAACACTCGTTTTTTGGGGTCGACAGCTTATAAAAACGTATTTCTGGGTTTCTTCGCTTGTTTGCTGTACAGCTCGTCACACAGTAGCTTTTAGGCATTTTTTCTGTCTTTAGTTAGAAGCAAGAAATGACAAGGAGGCAGACTCTCACAATGCAGTCAATGGAGACGGTTGGATTGTTTTCCCCGCCGGTGGGCGTGGCCTTCAGATTATGACGCGTTACGCTCTGTCTCTATGGTAGGGATGCACCGATATATGAACATTTTGGCCGATACCGATCATTCTTTACATTTGAAAGCCGATTACCGATATATTGGCCGATATATCTAAATCCTAATTTTTCTATTTTTTTATGAGAGCCTGATCACAAAAAACAATAGTCTCACCATTAAAAGCCATAAACACAATTATGATGTTCTCATTATTATGTTATGTAGCCGATATGACAGGCTTGCGCTGCACATGTCGCACTGAACTGTATTTTCTTTTTTCCAATCATATTTCAAGCAATTAAAAACCAACATGTTGAACAGTTGCACATCTGAAGAGTCTTAAACTGAAGGAAATATATCCATTATTTATTGCTTTAATATGTCAGACAAATTTTCTTATCAGGCCCATAACAATAACATTAAAAATAAACATATATCGGCCGATATATCGTGCATTAATGGACATTATGGCACGAATTGGTTTGATAAAGCTTAACTTCTATTGAAGCGTAAACATTTTATCCCAGTACTGTAAACACAGTCAGATGTGAAGCATCTCTCTATCGTTGTTTTCTATCTCTCAGCTTTACATTGTACACTTCTCCTGGCTGTATGTTCTCCCAGTCGTCCTAAACCGGTGGCACCTGTAGTTATGTGTCCCTGAATCCTATTTATTAGTAAGATATGAGTAGATCATTTGAGTGGTCTGTGAGAAAAGATACTTCTTGTAAGATATGTGATTATAACAAGAACGAGTGGCCTAAATCTTCATCACGATCCAAATTCACGTTTACATTTATGCAACATAATGCTCATATATTATGTTTGTTGAACTCCTGATTTGTGCCAAATCACATGTTATCCAATGGAAATCCACAGGGAACAGGCCAAGTGTTGTGTATATTCCCTAATGTTCAATGTTATCATTATTATTGTGAGGTTGAAATGCAACAAAGCTTTTATTGATCCCTGTACAGTGTAACATTACATTGAACTGACTGAGATTAAATGAATAGTGAACAAAATCCCCCATGATTGTTTTACGGCTGCTA
Organism: Phoxinus dragarum; assembly: GCA_033366665.1. Lineage (NCBI taxonomy): Eukaryota > Metazoa > Chordata > Actinopteri > Cypriniformes > Leuciscidae > Phoxinus > Phoxinus dragarum. The sequence goes on from JARPMJ010003071.1 coordinate 6,186, forward strand.
CTAACCAGCTTCATTTACAGGATTATTCCTCGTTCATCGGGATCTTGGAGCATTTGTATGGATTAAATATTGTGCCATAATTAACCTCAAGCATTTAAGGGTCTCAGGTATGTAGAAGTCAAACATTTATGTTCATAACAACGCTTGTCTATGCGTGTCGTGTTGGCGTATGGTGTGTGGTTTGAAGGCACGTTTAGTCTCCAGACATTTTGGGGTCAAGGGAAAAAAGGGCACCCCTCTTATAATTATGTCTTAAAAGTAAAAAATACATATTGTTGATCATCATTTAATTAATTACATTACCACTATAGAGCAGTTACGCCAATTTAAATTAGATCAGTAATAAACATAATTCATCTACACCGCAATTACAATCGCCTAATGTTATGAGATTAATGTTCTAATATAACATTTTGAATATAGAAATATGAAGGTCATAGGTCTGTGGGGTCAGAAACGTAAACAAAGATAATTTTTTCTGACCTCGCTGCTGACATTTTTCTTGTTTTAACCTCATTTTGATACAGTTTCTCAAAAAACAAGATTTATTATCGTAAGTAATTTTCTTCTCAAGTATCTTGATCTAAGAATTTTAGATATTTATTTGTACTGGAAAACAAGACAAACATACTACTAAGCTATTTTTGCAGTGACTTACATTTTAATGGTAGGCTATAGTAACATAATAAATGTTTGTTTACATAGGCTAGGCTACTATGGCGTTATTGGCAGATTTTAATATTAGGCTATATAAAACCCTAGAGAGTCGCGTCAAGCTAACAGTTACCCAAGTCATCAAACCATTAAAAAAAATCACATATATGAGGTAAGTGACATTGTATTCTTATAATTATATAACCAAATATTTATATTAGGCTATACTTGACTTTATTTTTAATAGTATTTTCCCGGTGTGCGTCCAAAAAACGGTTATTCTTTACGTTTTATTCATCTGAGACGTCAAAGCGAAGTCAACAAGTCAGTTTCATCAATAAATCTCGATCAAAGAACAACATCATTGATTAAACGTCAGCATTACTTATACCTGCCTTTGTCCATCCAATTAACTCACATTTGATCACAGAATAGAGATTTACACAACACTTTATAATCCCGATGGATCTTCTGAGGCGAAAATTATCTCATGAATATTAATTACGTAACCGACAATCGGCCAGTAGCCCTCTCTGATTGGCTGAAACTATAACGCTGGTGGTCTTGACTCATGGATATTCATTTTTGGGGCTTCTTTAAATATGAAGGAAACTTTTTCTTCTTCCTTTAGAACAATGAGAATTTTTGTAAGCGATGTTGTGTTTGTAGGAATGTTTTAACCAGTAGATGGCAGTATTTGACCACACTAGTACTCTGAGTGCAGTTATGTCAGTCAGACACATGAAAAACAGATCTCATCTGATCACTGATAAGACAGTTTATCACACACAATTGTGATTAATGTCTAATGCTTTTTGTTTTAAAACAAGTTAACACTTGTTGGCATCAACTAGGACAGATTTACCGATATTCCTGGCATGTACATTATTACTAAATTATAGTTTTTCCTCTTACATTTCTCTCATTATGGCATTTCACAATTCTTTTATTATAATATGCATTTCTATGTTTTCGGTCTCAAGTGAATGAAGGGTGTGTTTAACCATGTTAGATTAATTTATCCCAACTCATGAACAATATATAAAAAAATTGAGCTGCATGCACATAAAAAGAGAGAGGAAAGAATATAGACATATAATTGACAAATAAGGTAAGATGCATAATGAGGATATAGTTAAACAAAGAAAAAGAAAATGGAGATAATAATAACTCTATTACTGTAAGTGTTTTTATTTTTATTGATTTTAAAGAATTACAACTTCAGTCGGGGGTACATTGAGTAAACAAACAATCACACAAAAAATAAAAATATATGGATATATGGAAAGATACAGTGACAAACTTAAAAGTTAAACAAAAATGTGAAAATGTTTACAGACGGAAACACAGCTTTCCTATTCTTCAAACCCAATATTGTGTTTAGGTATTGTTGAATTTCTGATCTTAAAATTAAAAAGCATATGCTTGTTTCCTCCAAATGTACATTTAGGAATACTACATTTAACCTAAAAGAAGAAGCAGATTAATGAAGGAATATTCCTAATAAATAAGATTTGTCATAAGAGGAAAAAAACAAACAACTCCTTTTTAAAGCACAGTTGAAAGCTGGGCATGATATAAGCCTTGATAAAGAAAAGAAAAAAACTGAATGAGGAAAACTCCTAAATAAATGGTCCACGAAATGTATAACATACATGTATCAATGCTGTCAGTCTCTCGGGCTGTCAATCATCGCGCCGGTGACGTCAGAGCGTCCGAGCGTCATTATTTCCTCCAGCGCGTGTTAAAGGGGCGGAAGTTAGTAAGACAGTTTTTGGAGTTTTCTAAACTCGCTTTCTTTCTCTTCCTCACACACAGTTTGACTCCACATCGGCTTCACAGCACATCACAGGTGAGTGTCATGAACACGCGTGGCATTGCGCTTTAAAACACGCGTTCTCGGGACCTTACGTCAACGCGGCGCGAGAGGACACGCGAATGAAGTTTACAATGTAACGATTCGCGTGGGAAAAAAAACTCCTTAATCCGATCCTTATCCGTTTCATATTATGTACAGGATTTATTTTGTGAATATATTAATAAGCAAAAAACAATACGTAGGCTTATGTATCCAGGTAATGTTTACCCGTGGTTGACCGTTAACTTTAAAATGAAGTTTGTCGGTTATTTTATTTATTTTTTGGCGCCGTGTCAGTTTTGAAAAGTAAGCGGTTTGTGATTTGACTCAACGAGGAAGTGCTTTTGTTTTCATAAAGGGTGTGTCAATAAAGCTCTAAATAAGTATATTTACCGTTATATATCATCACTAGATGTACTTATTAAGCTACATATATTGTGTAGAGATTTGATTACAATATCTGTCATTGTATTGGGCGTCATTCTTCTGTCATGTTGTAGCCTATACTTGTGTGTTGTGTGTGTGAGTAGCTGTTTTATATCAGAAACAAAACGGGGAGATGTTAATAACTTGAAACGAGTATAAAATGTGTAAACTTATTGTTTATTTGTGCTTTAATTTAGCCGTTAAAGTCCTCATGATGTGAGTTTGAGGTCATTTTGACGCAGTTCTGCTTTAAACTGAGATTGCATGCGGAATAACAGACGTTTGAGGCATGAGAATGACATTTTTAAGTGGATAATAATGATGTTACCTAGTTTAAACGCACTTATTAACAGTAATGTTATGTATTTGATGCTTCCAGGTGACTAACCGTTCAGTGACCTTAAGCAGTTTGTGTTAAAAGTGAGTTGTGTGCTTGCACAATACTATATTTTGTTACGAAATTGTCCCCAGAAGTGAGATCAATGTGATTTAATCTGCTTTAGGGACGTGCTCGATCAGAAATGGGATGTAAGTGCAATAGAAACACACTGCCAGTGCAACCCCCCCTCCCGTCCCCTTAAACTGGCCCATAATGCAATAGTCAGGGTTGAGACGTGATCCAGCACGCCTGAGCTGAAACCCGGGCCGGGTGCGGCTCCGTGTCTCCCGGCTCAGGAACTTCAGCATTGGGGTTCTTTAATAATAAGTTGGTTATAGTCTAGTAAAAACACTAGGACGTTTTGTCCAGGTGCATTCCTGTTACATAAGAGAACCAATGAAACTTGCCATAAAGGATAGGCTAATCATTAGTTGGTCAGCGTCACAAAAGCACACCTGTGTTTTACAGGCACGCTTCGAATGCTTTCGCAGGCGAGGAACCAAATGGAGAATGTTTGGTCGTCAGGTTCAGGACCCGGTGTCTAAACATTAAACTGTCAACTGTTGCCATGTTCGAGCCTGTTTCTTTATGTGTTGCTGTAATAAATTCCTAAATTACCACCTATGAATCGGTAGCTCAACCCTGTCTACACATGCAGTGATTTAACGGCTGTCTTATGCGTGTTGTTTAGTGCTTGGATGGATGTAGAATTAGGTAATTCCTCAGTTAAATGGAACTTTCCCATAAACTAGAAAGTTCTGCTGTTTTTGGCCGATATGATGTTTGGCTTTGATCTTAAGCTAATATTCACTCTTAAAAATAAATGTTCTTTTATTGGCATCTTCGAAAAACCTTTAACGTCATCCATATAACTTTTCCAAAGCTCTTTTTAGATAACTTTTTACTTAATAAATGCTATTTTGGGGGACCTTATGACATTACTTTTTGGAACCTTTATTTTTAAGAGTGTTGGGAGTCAGAAATTTACTTTATTTTACTTAATAAAATGTTTTGCAATGTTTTTATTGGCTGGCTGGAGGCAGAGGCTTTGGCATCACGTCGCTTGGCGCCGAAGAAAACCAACCGTGACTGACAGACCAGTGGAAAGCCGTGTTGGTGTTCACACTGTTTTAGTTCATATGGTGACGGACATATTAAGCCATCCATTTCAGAGGCATTCAGGGACACGCGTGTTGTCTTAACCTTATTGAGAAACCTTTTTTTAATCCAGTTACCTCTTCTAAAAGGAGTTTTTTAACAAAGTTAACCCACATATAGTTTTAGCAAAATTAAATTGTAAACACCTGACATACAGGTGAAACTCTAAAACTTAGAATATCGTGCATTTATTTCAGTAATTCAACTTAAAAGATGAAACTACTATATTGTATAGACTCATTACATGCAAAGTGAGATATTTCAAGCCTTTATTTGTTATAATTTTGATGATTATGGCTTACAGAAAACCCCAAATTCAAAATTAGAATATTTGTGAAAAGGGTTTTCATAAGCTGTAAGCCATAATCATCCAAATTATAACAAGTAAAGGCTTGCAATATCTCACTTTGCATGTAATGAGTCTATATAATATATTAGTTTCACCTTTTAAGTTGAGTTACTGAACTTTTGCACAAACAATATTCAAATTTTTAGAGTTTTCATCTGTAGTTTTAACATAGATTTTTCTCGCCATGAAAATAGCCACAGAAGCTGTTAAAAACAAACAAACCTTAGCAAGTTTGGTATTTGACTGGCCATGTTTTGAGCACTAAAGTAACCAACTGATAATAATATGCATTTAAAGCGGTGGTATAATGCCCTTTTCATAAGATGTTAAATAAGTCTCTGATGTCCCCAGAGTGTGTGTGAAGTTTTAGCTCAAAATACCCCACAGATATTTTTATGTAGTATGTTAAAATTGTCAAGGGGGAGCAAATATGCAACCGTTTTGTGTCTGTCCCTTTAAATGCAAATGAGCTGCTGCTCCCGGCACAGGGGGCGGAGCTTACAACAGCTCGCGTACTGAACATTTCAAAAACCTTTGTTTGTTTGAATGTATGTAGCTGATGTGGAGTTAACTATAGTCTAGTCCTTGATTAGCATATTCTAATCTATAAATCGTGTTCAGGGGGCGGGGCTTATGTCAATTTTAGGGTTGGTGATGTCACTAACCGGGAGGAATGTCGTGTAGTTCCTACCAGCCGTTTGTTGTAGTTCTTAAGCGATTTCTTTAAAAGCAAATATCTCCCTTTGCTCTGAACTTTGAGCGTTGTAACTTTGCAGATGTTGTTTATGATCAAACAGCAACATTACACACTAACTACAGCTAGAAAAGTGTAATCATAATCAACCACCCCTTTAATATCCAACTGAAATGCTTTTATTGATGTTTTTCTTCTTGAAACGGGAAGCTGGAGTGGGACATATCAGAGGGATTTTTAAAAACAATGTCTCATTCACCAATAATTGCGTGGATTATTTGGTATTTGTTTGCACAGGAGAACTTCGTTCTAACAAAACATTTCACAAAAACGTGCGTTCGCACAGTTCTTTGTTCTTTGCGAAGGGTTTGGAGGATTCTAGATGAGTAACTTGCATAAAACACGCCCAATCTCCATTTAATGGCTTAACGTAGCTTTTCTTACTCTTTTGTAGTATATTATGACATATAATTAAGATTATTAAATCCACCCTGTGTATGTGTGGTGTTTTTTTGCTAAATTTTAAATGCATTTTATTACAAATGTTACTGCCGAATCATGATTTGTTTGAGAAAACGTTTGTATGCAGATTTTATGCAAATTTCAGTTCATGTCACAGCATAGCATGTCCATCATTAATTAAAGAGATGGATGTTCTTCACTCTAAAGAGCATTTTATTGGACAAAAAATGATATACACACACCCTGTGGACAAGTTGAGTGACTATCTATCTGAGTTTTGTGTGTTTGGCTGGAAGTGTATGATTTGTAAACTTTGTATCTGGTTAAAGTTGGTCAGTATTTGCATACGCTCTCAACGTAAGGATGGCCTAAAATCCATATTGCGATATACATTGCAGCCTCTTGCGATAACGATATATATCACGATATATAAATTATAATAAAACCATTTCAGAACAGGTTACACAGACCCTGAGGAAAGCCAAACAACTGCTAAATGTTTTTTTTTTTTACAGAAAGAAAGAAACAGTGTATGTAGTTTTGAGAACATTTATTGTGCAAAACTGTAATTATACAACATAATGTTGCAGATAAATAAAATTCAAGTACACTAGACTTTAAGTAGCCCAAATGTTTATATTATGGCTAGAAGCTTATGAAACCCCCAAATTCAAAATTAGAATATTGTGAAAAGGTTTTCATAAAGCTGTAAGCCAAGCCATAATCATCAAAATTATAAAAAAATAAAGGCTTGTAATATCTCACTTTGCATGTAATGAGTCTATATAATATATTAGTTTCACTTTTGCATGATATTATAATTTTTCGCGTTTCTCCTGTTATACGTCAACTAAAGAAAATGCTTCAAGTATAAAAGTTTGTTTACAGTAGTGCCATGCCATAGACAATAAAGAGTGCAGAACAGTGCAGAAGGCACTCCAAATCAAATGTAGTTTTAGTTTGGCTATTTTTTTAAGGACACAAAAGATGCAAAGAGCAGAAAAACTGATGTCTTCTCAGTTAAAAAGCAACACAACAACGAATCTTAAAATCCGGCACACCACAGAGATGTTGTGTTTACACCACTATTTTGTGAATATGCGCTGGTATTCAGTGACATGTTTCGTGTTGAGGTGGTAGAACAGATTAGTCGTGTGTGTTACCCCGAACTGTTGCCTCACACACTCTGTATAGTTTGCTGCTGCTCGTCGGACGGGCTTAAATCCAAACCAAGTCCAAATAATGGATGTTGCACCGATCTTTGTCACCAGCTCCTCCGTTTCGCTGTCAGCCATGTTTACTCAAGATGACGACGAATATGATGCGGTTCAGCCGGTTGCAGCTCGCGGCTCTAAATTTCGCGGGTAGATTGCGTCATCAACACGGCATTATCGCGATAGTGCAATAGAATTAAAATCTCTATCGTAGGCCAATTTTGTATCATTTATATCGCATATCGTTTATATTGCCCATTACTATCTCAACGTTAATAGGCATAACAAATTTTAACTCATGGAGACTTTAAAGAAGCTACACTTATGTTATTCTAGTTGTCTGACTCTGAATCATAATACTATTGTTGATCTAGATTAGAGAAAATGAGTAAATGTACCAGTTATAAAGCCCGTGTGACAAACACACACAGCCCTAGTGGCTTCGGGCATGGAAAATCGATTCATTCTCTCCATTCAGGATGTTCTCAATACATGTTGTTCTTTATAACCGCACCCTAGTGCTTTCAGAGGAACGTTGCATCAGCGTCACTGACTCACACAATAGTCACACAGATAAAGTGATGCACACTCATCTTTGAGCAACTGAGGTTCTCATTTCCATGCAACTCTCTTATTCAGGCATTGAACAGATGGTTCGAGTGCTAATGTTGGCATTATATGGTGCATGTTGAGCTACATCACCTGTTTAGCATCATCATGGCTTTGCTGTTGTAGGGATGCACGATATATATCGGCTACCGATATATATATATTTTATTATCGGTAGCCGATAATAAAAATTTTTTGCCGATTTATTAAAGCCGATAAATAATGTATTTCCTTCAGCTGAGACTCTTCAGATGCGCACTGTTCAACATGATGGTTTTGAATTGCTTGAAATATGATTGGAATCACTTCAAAACAGGAAAATACAGTTCAGTGCAACATGTGCATCGTATCGGCTACATAACATTATAATGAGAACATTATAATTGTGTGTTTGGGTCGTGCCTGTTAAAGGTGCATAGCTCAAGATTCTGAGTTTTTGCAGAACTATGCCACCTCTGGCGGGCAAGCGAAACTGCAGCCAGAGATGTGCACGCACTAGACAAAAGTTTTCTTTTTTTTATCTTACGTGGAGTTTGCGTTGGTGTTTGAAATTAACTACAAGCAGGTCTCTTACAATCCATCTTCTACGGAGAATGCTGGCGAATACACAAACCTGCCAGACATAGCTATGTGAGCGTGCCGTGAACGCGGCGCATGACGTCACGCCCAGTCTCAAATTCCGGCCCGAATCCCTTTAATTTATTTATACTTTACAGGATTATAGAGACAATCTCAGTGATCAGAGAAGGGCTCATTCAGCCCATCAGGCAATTGTTTAAAGCATGTATGGGTTAGAAAACGGGTATTTTTAACATGAAAAGTTGCTTAATGCACCTTTAATGGTGAGACTTTTGTTTTTGTAATCAGGCTCTAAAAAAATTATATAAAAATTTGGATTTAGATTTATCGGCTAATATATCGGTGATCGCTTTCAAATGCGTGACCCTGGATCACAAACCCAGTCTGGAGCCGCACGGGTATATCTGTGGCAATAGCAACTATACATTGTATGGGTCAAAATTATCCATTTTTCTTTTATGCCAAAAAATCATTAGGATATTAAGATCATGTTCCATGAAGATATTTAGTAAATTTCCTACCGTAAATATATAAAAACATGTATTTTTGTGAGTGAATGCAGCACAATCGTGAACATAAATGCACAACTTTAAAGGAGATTTTCTCAATGTTTCGATTTTTTTGCTCCTCAGATTCCAGATTTTCAATAGTTGTCTTGACCAAATATTGTCCAATCATAACAAACCACACATCAATGGAAAGCTTATTTATTCAGCGTACAGATGATGCATACATCTCAATTTCATAAAATTGACCCATGTGACTGGTTTTGTGGTCCAGGGTCACATTTAACCATGTAATTAGTTAGGTTGAAAGTACTAGCCGCATACATAAGCTTGCTTTTAGTTTATTATGTAATACACAGACAGGTAGCCTACGCTATCACTACCCAAATCAAACCAGAGTTTGCTGTTTTTTTATTTATCCGTAGAGTTTGCCGTCTCATCAACATATCGAAGTATGATTGAAACAACATGATCGGAGGTGTTTTTCTAGGTTGTGTTTGTCGTTTACCATTCACATGCGAATGTTGTACATCAATGTAAAGCTTATTTATTCAGCGTACAGATGATGTATACATCTCAATGTCCAAAAATGTACCTTTGTGGTCCAGGGTCACATAAAGAATTATCGGTTATTGGTATCAAGCAAAATGTTCAAGTTGGTGCATCCCTAAATTGTTGTCATCCACACTGAGTTTCATTGATCCTCATCTTCCCATATGTCCAATTTATAACAGGGCATGGAAAATCCTCACAGCATGATATTAATAAACAGTCCGAGCATTTGGCCGATATGAATCAGATCTGTTTTGAGGATGGGGAATGTTGAAATGAAGTTGGAATATTTTCCGTATTGCGTTTGCTCTCAATTACTGAGGTTTTAAAAGGCAGGAGAGCAGGTGGATAACATTGCTTTTAACTTCTAAAAGCGTCCCCGTTGTGTCCGTGGGACATTCCTGTGCGAGACCCCCAGAGTCTAATCCGTTCTTCTGGAATGTTTCTATTTGGCTTCTGCTGGATTTTTACCAGAGTTTTTCCTCAACAACAACAACTGGGGCGCTCACCCGTACGCTCTTAAAATACTTGCCTGTGCACAACAAGATTGTCCCCCTCCTGTCATGTTTATATAAATAGAGATTGCTTTTTTGTTTTATCTGTACTTATGAGATAAGTTTGGACTATGAACCATCTTGTCTATGGATTTATTTAGAAACCTGGGTAACACTTTATTTGACAGTCCTTGTTGCATGTACTTACCATAGCAATAACAGTAAATTATGCATTATTACATGCAATTAACTAGTAATGGGCGATATAAATGATATGCGATATAAACGATACAAAATTGGCCTACGATAGAGATTTTAATCCTATTGCACTATCGATAATGCATGTTGATGACGCAATCTACCCGCGAAATTTAGAGCCACGAGCTGCAACCGGCTGAACCGCATCATATTCGTCGTCATCTTGAGTAACATGGCTGAAAGCGAAACGGAGGAGCTGGTGAAAAAGATCGGTGCAACATCCATTATTTGGACTTGGTTTGGATTTAAGCCGTCCGACGAGCAGCAGCAAACTATACAGAGTGTGTGGGGCAACAGTTCGGGGTAACACACACGACTAATCTGTTCTACCACCTCAACACGAAACATGTCACTGAATACCAGCGCATATTCACAAAATAGTGGTGTAAACACAACATCTCTGTGTGTACCGGATTTTAAGATTCGTTGTTGTGTTGCTTTTTAACTGAGAAGACATCAGTTTTTCTGCATCTTTTGTGTCCTTTAGCCAAACTAAAACTACATTTGATTTCGAGTGCCTTCTGCACTGTTTTGCACTTTTTTACTGTCTATGGTACGGCACTACTGTAAATAAACTTTTATACTTGAAGCATTTTCTTTAAAGGTGAAAATCTAAAACAATTTATATCATGCTAAAGTAAAAGGTGAAACTAATATATTATATAGACTCATTACATGCAAAGTGAGATATTAAAAGCCTTTATTTGTTATAATTTTGATGATTAGGGCTACTTAAAGTCTCTGCAGCTAGTGTACTTGAATTTTATTTATCTGCAACATTGTTGTATAATTACAGTTTTGCACAATACATTTTCTCAAAACTACATACACCTTTCTTTCTTTCTTTAAAAAAAACCAAACATTTAGCAGTTGTTTGGCTTTCCTTAGGGTCTGTGTAACCTGTTCTGAAATGGTTTTATTATAATTTATATATCGTGATATATATCGTTATCGCAAGAGGCTGCAATGTATATCGCAATATGGATTTTAGGCCATATTGCCCATCCCTATAATTAACCCTCAAACAAACCCTAACCCTATAGTAAGTACATGCAGTTAATTATTATTACTCAGTACTTAAATATATAATTACACTGTAACAATGACACCTTAAAATAGTGTAACTGAAACTCTTCTCTATTTATTTAGCCAAATATTGGCTTTTTGTTTATTATAATATAAACAACTAGACGTCCAACTGGATAATATCTTCCTTTGATGCTTTCAAGGTGAGTTTGTCTTAAAGTCCCCCTGTAGTCAATCATTTTATCCCTTAAAACTCATCTTTGATCACCAAAATGACATATTTAAATGTTTTTTCCTTTAAAATAAAATCTTCATGCCTTAAAATATCTTGAATGTAACTCGACACCCTTGCCTCATTTAGTATACGCAGTTCTATTAATATGCGAATGAGCCCCGCCTCCACTCACTCACTCAGCTCAGAGATCCACTGGTTGACGATCACACGTTGATCTGATTGGTTACAAGGTAGTGTGTGACGTCAGAAACACCAGCGATTTCAAACCGTGTTTTTGAGACTGTCTTTGGTTCACTGCAGTTTTAAGCAGAAAAAACTCATCAATGCTGTCTACTTATGAACTTACACATGGTTAAAGCAGATTAAAAACACCACATAGACACACAAACAACATTTAAAAGCTTGATTTTCACCACAGGGAGACTTTAAGTGTGTTTAGGTGTCAAAGACATCAATCAGTAGATCATGTTTTATCTCCGGCTGTAACAACAACACTAAGTCTTTGCTCTTGTTTCTCAGGCTGTGTATTGGACTTTGGCTTTACTCGGCCTCTCTGCGACAGTGACCCGTCCACCATGAGCAACAGCTACACCGTGTCCCTGATCGGACCTTCCCCCTGGGGCTTCAGACTTCAGGGTGGCAAGGACTTCAGCATGCCTCTCACCATCTCCAAAGTGAGTGTCACCTTAACATGCCATGCCAACTTTAAATTGCCCTTTAAATGTCAATAATAAGTGCATGAGAGACATATTGTTCTACATGTGAGCTGTGCATGTTGTGCCATCAAGCTGTTGAGTGACGTTTCGGGATGCCATTGACCCTGTTATGTTGTTCATGCTCACTGTTTCTCTCTCTTTACCTGTAGTTTATCCGTAGTATTGATCTCTTATCCTGCTTGTATTCATATTTTTGAGCAGCTTCTCAGGCGATGCATGAAAGAACTATAGGAAGGTTTTTAGCTATTGGCAATGCAAGCTCTTAGGTCTGACTGTATTCTGGTCTCATTGATCCAATACATTTCCAATGCATAAAACTCAGACTTGTACATTTAACAAAAACAATGTGTAAACGTGCATTTTTGTCTGTTATTCATTGTCCGTATTATTGGACTTTGAAAAAATATGGATTTTTCTTTAAAAAAAATTCCTGCACTGACATTTTGGTCAACATTGTTTTAATTAAATGTATTTTTATTGTCATCTTAGTAATCTTTGACAAAAATCTAAGAGCTCTTTATCAACTAACATATTTCTCAGTCATTTTGCTGACTAGATTAAGCCGAATACAATCAGAGTTATATTAAAAAATATCCTGGCTCTTCCCAGACTATTCCTATTCCTATTCTAACACACTGGCTGAAGCATGGAAGCTTGTTTCCGCCACAGAATAAAACATTTTACAAGATAATTGCAGCTTTTTATCTCACAATTGCGAGTTTACATCTTGCAATTCTGGCTTTATTTCCCAGAATTGCGAGATATAACTCTTCTGACTTTTTTTCTTTCTTGCAATTGCAAGTTTATATCCTGCAATTCTGACTTTATATCTCCCAATTGTATGTTATAAAGTAAAAATTGCGAGATATAAACATGCAATTGCAAGAAAGAAAAAAGTCAGGAGAGTTAGCTCTCGCAATTCTCGGAAATAAAGACAGAATTGCGAGTTTTTTTTATTTTATTCTGTGGCAGAAAAAAGCTTCCACACTGACCTCATATAAGGCTATTTGCAATGCAAACATTTCTCCTTTCTCTTCCCATTAATTACCAATGTAAAAAAGTCTACAATTTTTATTTTTTACTAAATCTACTATTTCACTCAAAACTCGTCTTTTTATGGACGTAAAATTAGTTGAATGTTGATTTAAATTAAAAAATATATATAATTGAAGGACATTTATTTTAATATAGCACATTAGAGGTTATGTTACCAGAAGGATTTCCACCAGGAAAAACAGGCATCTGTTTGCGGCCACAGGAAATGCATATAAAGTCCAAGTAAGACACCAAGTTAATGTGTTTGGTTTGCCGGATATATTATTTGCCAAGAAGACCTCACCCATCAGTTCTGCTTAAACGCAGGCCATCTGGCTCATTTATTCAGCTCATTTCCCGTTGATCTTCATGTCCCTGAACGGCCCCCGGATGCAGGTCTCTCACCTGGCCTCCACATGCGCTCACAGGGACGTTATGTGTCTTATGAATCTGTAGCACAGGAGCTCTCGTGCGCCAGCTGCACTCTTAACACTCAAACGGAGACTTTAAACCGCAGGAATATCTGTCTGGATTGGAAGCACTGCGACCATAAATCTGAGCTCAGATTTGGCAGTCGGCACTCGCTGGCATGCATTAAGTGAGGAGATGCTGGCATGGCCGTTCTCAAGCCGGCCGCCGGTGAATGCTTAGTGTCGTATGGATGTAGTAATCAGTGTTGAGGAAAGTTACTTTTAAAAGTAATGCATTAATATTGCGTTACTCCCCAAAAAGTAACTAATTGTTACTTTTTATAAAAAGTAAAGCGTTACATTACTTTTGCGTTACTTTTTATCACCTCTCTTCCTCTTGATGTTCGCAATAGTGAGTGCTTGCTGATTTTTGAAATCAGATGATGTCTTAAGACATATTTTTATACAGGCTTTTTTATAACATGATTTATTGAGACTTAATTGCACTTTATATGTATGCTGTTTGTTTGTTACGCATTTGTTTGTGAGGTGACCTTGGGTGTTCTGAAAGGCGCCATGAAATGAAATGCATTATTATTATTGTTACCTGGGCTGGGCTTTGCTTGTTTTTTTTTTCTTTCTTAATAACTACAAAAAAGGTTACATTTTGGCAAATGTTAAGGCCTTTTCACACCAAAAGTGAAATGAATAAGCCTCAGGTTGAAGGAAATGCATATTTACGCCTGTACTGTAAAAAAACAAAACTTTCAGCTGCTGCCATTCTGAATTAAAGAACAATAAGATACAGGAGAAAGAAGTTCAACTCTCTTATTTCTAATTCTAATCTAAAGTAATTTTTGCTTATTCGTATGGTTGAATTAGATAATTGAAGTTCAGCAGCAAAGACATTGTTTAATAAAGTTAGATTAAATACATATTTGTGTAATTTAATATAGTAAATTCTGAGATTGCATGAATAATCAGTATTCCTCATGCAATCTCAGAATTTTACGCAAAACTTTTATAATTAACTATATTAAATGACACAAATATGTATTTGTACATTTTTATATAAACTTTTGTTTCGTGCAAGTATGCATGTTCATTTAGTCTCGAACTAAAATAACCATCATGTTCACACAGCGCTTTATTTCTCTCAACATGGGGACAGGAGAGCTGTCAGTCAATAAATGTGAAAAAGTTATATTTTGGATATTTTGTTGTAAATTGAAGAAGTAATGCAGTGCTTTACTAGTTACATGAAAAAGTAATTGATTGCGTAACTTGTAATGAGTTACCCCAACACTGGTAGTAACTATTTCTGTAGTTTGCTCATGGGTGATTTGCTAGTGATGTTCTCTGACCTGTTGCTCTGCACATCCAAGGCTCAGGCGTGTGTAATGGATCGTGACAGCAGTGGAAACTGTGGGATGTTGTAGATATCAGGATGGATATGTCTCTTGTTATCGGTTGCTTCACCACAAAGGCAGGCCTTTTATGGGATTGCGGCTTGGCTGTCCACTGGGCATCGTGTGGAAAGAGTGGCCTCGCATGCCATGTACACGTCATTACATAATGGATGAAGAGAAAAAGAGTAAGTCCTGTGGTGGATTGAGATCTGAACGGCAAGCTAAAGCAATAGTTCACTCAAATTAACAATCTGTCATCATTTACACAAGATATTTTCTAAAAATGTCTCTGTTGTTTGAACCCAATGTTTATTTAACTCTTTACACAGGTTTTGTCATATTCATTTTTTTTTTTTTTTTTTTAAACTTAAATATTTAAACATTTTATATACA
The DNA here is from genome assembly GCA_033366665.1 of Phoxinus dragarum. Classification (NCBI taxonomy): domain Eukaryota; kingdom Metazoa; phylum Chordata; class Actinopteri; order Cypriniformes; family Leuciscidae; genus Phoxinus; species Phoxinus dragarum. The sequence goes on from JARPMJ010003071.1 coordinate 21,602, forward strand.
CCACCGTTCAAAAGTTTGAGGTCAGTAAGATTGCATTAAATTAATGTTTGTAATGTCATTTGCAAAATTTCTTTCCCAAAATAATCTTACGGACTCTTTCTATTTCAAATAAATGCTGTTCTTTTGTCTATTCATCAAAGAATCCTGTTTTCAACATTGATAATAATAATAATCATAAATGTATCCTGAGCATCAGATCATCATATTATACTAAGGATAAGGATCATGTGAAACTGAAGACTGGATAAATTATGCTGAAAATTCAGCTTTGATCACAGGAATAAATTGCACTTTACTGTATATTCACATAGAAAACAGCAGTTTAACATTGAAATATTTAATTTTTTTACTGTATTTACTGTATTTTTTATCAAATATATTCAGCCTTGGTGAGCTGAAGAGACTTTCAGGAACATTTTTAAAATTCCCGAACTTTTGAACGATACTGTAACAATATAAACGTCACAAAGTAACAAAAACAATAATTTTTGCGCCAGTTTTTCTAACCGCAACGTGATTTACACAGGTTTGCGTTAGTCGATGTACTGGTATTTGCGTCATTATTTAATGCCCAAAAAAAACATGTCTAAACCAAGCGGCAACCTTCCGGTCTCTCTCTTAAAACTAAAAAAAACACGAAAGAGACTTAAACTGCAGTTCATCGACTGGCCACTAGAGACCGGCTCCAAAACAGTTAAAATGCCCAACTTTACAGCAGAAAAACATGTTTACAACCTGGTGCAAAAAGTGGATTTGGTCTATATAGCTAATTTTGTCCATGATGACTGTGAGGGCGGTGATTTTTTTTATTTTTTATAACTCATCCGTTTAAATTATATTAAGCCTTAAAGTTCTGCATAATTAAGGGCGTGGCCACTTGAGTGACAGGTGGATTGTCGGTGATGTCACTACTAGCTGTATGTCTGCTGTTTTAGCGTCACGTGACCTCAGCTAATCCGCTTTGCTGCACATTTTCGTTTATCCGGGAGTGACGCGCGGCCAAGATGGCGACGGCCGGTTCCGCCCACTTTGGGCTTCGAAAACGTTCTTCAGAAACACTACGGGTGACGTCACGCTCACTACGCACATTTTTTTTTTTACAGTCTATTGTCTTAACACATATTCCACTCGTGTTGTTAGTAGACCACACACACCTGATTATCATTAGCATTTTAACGATTATCGTTAAAAATACTTCTTCGAGATCGGCTCGAGACATTTTCATCGGCTCGGTGAAAATTTTGCTAACGCCGCACTTCGGCCGGCTGTGATAAGCACGGCGGATCGATGGTGTTCATAAGGCCTCTGGATGTTTTTCAGAAGGGGTGTGTGGAGATCTACTAACTCAACAGACTGAAGTGGTCTTGTGCCTCATCCACCCGTAGGACGCGGGGAGCCGTGCCGCTTTTACAGCAAGGCTTCTCTGGGAGATAATGGCTCTTCCTGTCAGAGGAAGTTATTTATACTCCCGGGCATCCGAGAGCGGGGGAGATGGAGGGACTGACACCAGCAGTGGAAAACTCTGGAACCACATCCATATTATCCCTTATTTGGTCTGGTCGCATGAAACTTTTTCAGCTTCGGGGGGAAACTATCTCAGGTTTCTTTTTGATTCATACAGAAAGATTTTCCTCTCACGTTCTCATTCCTCAGCGCGGGATTGAGTCGTGGATCGAGTCGGAGCCGCACCCTGGATGTGTCGAGGCCTGAAAGTCACGCCGCAGAACCACTTCACGAGAGTGACGGCGAGCCAAAGCTGCTGCTTGAGTTTCATACGGATGCCATAAATGCTTTCGCCGCAAATCGTATAAGCCCATCTGCTCTTGCTTAAGAGTATTGGGTAACTTTCTGCTGTTCTGACACAGTGACTGGTGAATGATATCAGACATTATTTTTGGCATCGGGTATTCATTCTTTATTATTATTATTCTTTATTTGAAGTATTTTACAACAATACAATGTGCAAAAAAGCTTTTAATGTCATATGCATTTTACAGATCCAAAAATATACAAATTAATTCCTTTAATAACTGGTGTATTGTAATTCTGAACATGCTTGGAGGTTAATATAATCTTGATGTAAAATTTTGAAAATATTTTATAACAATTATTTATTAATTTGTTAAGTCATTTATTTACTCATTCATTTTTACAGATCCAAAAATATACAAATTAATGCCTTTAATAACTGGTGTATTGTAATTCTGAACATGCTTGGAGATTAATATAATCTTGATGTAAAATTTGGAAAATATTTTATAACAACTATTTATTTATTTATTTATTTATTAATTTGTTAAGTCATTTATTTACTCATTCATTTTTTACATATCCAAAAATATACAAATGAATGCCTTTAATAACTGGTGTATCGTAATTCTGAACATGCTTGGAGAATAATATAATCTAGATGTAAAATTTAGAAAATATTTTATAACTATTTATTTATTAATTTAGTTGATTAGTCATTTATTTACTCATTCATTTTATTTATATTTGTTTGTTTGTTTTTGTTGCGGGGTTATCGTTAACTAAAACCATAAACATTTTCATTACTATAAATAAAATAAAAATGAACTAAAATAAAATATCTTCAGCTATTTGCCAAATTATACCTCATCGTTTAGTTTAGCTTGACTAAAACTTCTGAAACTAAAACTATTATTAATGACAAACACACAAAATTACAAAAACTTCTAAATGAAAACCAGAAAATATTAAAATAAAATCTAATTTAAGATATGAACAAAAATAATAATGAAGCATGTTTTTGTATTATATATATATATATATATATATAGTTTATATAGGCATTTTATTTATTAATTTGGTTTAATTTATTTTTTGATAGTTTTTTTTTTTTTAATTGAACAAATGTGCAAATCCTTAAATATAATCCATCTGCCTTATAGTTCACTGAGGGATATTGGATCTGGTTTTCTGTATATTTGAGTCTGTTTGGTCTTCGAGTAGTGTGCCTTACACTAGAGAAAGAGATTTAGCGTTTGATTTATTACCCATCAGGAACATAAAAGCTGGAGGCGTCGGGCCAGAAAACAGTAGAACTCAGTCACTGTCAACTCGAGTAACATGACTCTCATGTGTAAGATCTCTTAAAGAATTAAAGTGACAGTGAGTCTCGTTGTGAAAGTCAAACCTTCTCGCAGATTTTCACAAGTGGTTAATGGATGTTCTCTTGATTTGTCCTGCTATAAAGCGCGTAGCGTCAACAAACTGAACGCTCCCGACTGGAGTCATTTAGATAAGTCACTTTGCATCAGCGCTTCACGTGTGCCTCGGTTTCCCAGCATGCCTCTGTGCATTAAAGGGGTGGTATAATGCGTATAAAATAAGTCTGATGTCCCCAGAGTGTGTGTGTGAAGGTTTAGCTCAAAATACCCCCCACACATATTTTTATATAGCATGTTAAAATTGTCACTTTTTGAGGGTGAGCAAAAACAGTTTTTGTGTGTGTTCCTTTAAATGCAAATGAGCTGCTGCTTCCGGCACAGGGGGCGGAGCTTCAACAGCTTGTGTACTTTGACCTCACACAGACACACTAAAAATGTAAAAAGTTTTTAGCCTTTTATGTTCAAACCGGAGTCAGACAATGATGGAGAGACTCAAGAAGAAGTGACAACATGTAGAAGAACTGGACATTTCTGAATGGTTGGTTGATGAATTTATGAAGATTGTGTAGTTATCTTCTAGTCACTGATTAGCATATTCTGTCTTGATAATCTATAAATCGTGTTCCGGGGGCGGGGTTTATGTAAATTCTAGGGGTTGGTGATGTCACTAACCCGGGAGGAATCTCGTGTAGTTCCTACCAGCCGTTTGTTGTAGTCCTTAAAAAGCAATTTCTGTAAAAGCAAATATCTCCCTTTGCTTTGAACTATGTGCGTTGTAACTTTGCAGATGTTGTTTATGATCAAACAGCAACATTACACACTAACTACAGTTAGAAAACACAACATTACACACTAACTACAGTTAGAAAAGCGAAATCATAATCAACCTCCCCTTTAAGACCGATCCTTTGTCACCGGGAACCTGCTGCTAATCTCATCGCTTGGTGGAGGTTGAGACGGCAGCTGCCAGTGTTGCTTTTGGAGAAACGGTGAAGTGTTGATATTGCCTTGGTCCCGGGCCAGACGTTACACCACAGAGCCGTCTTTGTCTGCGAGTCCCAGACTCTCTGAGAGATGAGGAAGGTCAGAAGCGGACTCTATGCAAACACACACGCATGGATGTTTGTTCAAAACATTGCAAGCAATCAGTTCCGTTCTACATGCTTGTCATGCATTCTTGCATTACTGTGGCGGTCACTAACCACAGCACTCAAAGGAGCGAAGCTATTAACATGTTTAAAGTTCCCCTGTAGTCAATAATTGTATCACTTAAAGGATTAGTTCACTTTATAATGAAAATTAGCCCATGATTGACTCACCCTCAAGCCGTCCTAGGTGTTTATGACATATTTCTAACAAAAACGTTAACGACTCCACACGGATCCTGTGGGTTAATAAAGGCCTTTATGAAGCAAAATGATGAGTTTCTGTAAGAAAAATCACCATGCCTTGAAATAGCTTGAATGTAAAATCAATCTTTTAATGTTGTTTATGTGTGTATGTGGTGTTATTAATCTGCTTTAAGACAAACCATGTGTAAGTTCATAAGTGGACAGCATTGCTGAGTATTTTCTGCTTAAAACTGCAGTGAACCAAAGACAGTCTCAAAAACACGCTTTGAAATCGCTGGTGTTTCTGACGTCACACACTACCTTGTAACCAATCAGATCAACGTGTGACCGTCAACCAGTGGATCTCTGAGTGAGTGAGTGAGTGGAGGCGGGGCTCATTTGCATATTAACCACGTATACTAAATGAGAAATGGTTTCAAGTTGCATTCAAGATATTTGAATTATTTAACCAGGAAAGTTGTGTGACAGGGACATAAATTTACATTTGATATATATAAAAAAAAGAATGTGAAGACTTTAGAAATTTCTATTGCACTTGCATAGCTAGAGGTGTTTGCATTCATGTATTTGCATAAAGTACGTTTCGCACCCAAGGCAGAAACTCCTGAAGTCGTATGATGTGTTTTAGTTTTTTTGTAATTTGTTTACTTGAATTTCTGAGTATGTCCTTGGAGAAGATGAACCCTGGATCTGGAGCGTCTTGACATCTTTGTGTCGCAGAAAGGAGAGGGTCGTGTGTGTGTGTGTGGTGTGTGTGTGTGTGTGTGTGATTTAGTGTAGATCAACTAAACCTCAAGGCAAAACAGTTGTTCAGAATCTTTCAGAGCCTTTGTTCTGTGCAATTGTTTCCGCTAATAAGGAAAACCAGGAACGCGCTGGAGTCTGGTTTGGATAACAGATTGGCCTTAGGAGATTTTTCTAAATGCATCTGAGACCCCAATTTATCAACATGAAATTGAATATGTTCTTTCCTCTCATTCTTAGACAAAACACTAACGCTCTATTTTAAGAGCCCTAGAAGAATGTCTGCGTAAACCATTTACTTTTTGCATCGTTGCTCCCATGATCCACTGATGCTCTTGCTTCCTCATAATATTTGCTTGTCCGTGACCTTCGGAGGAGTCTGACCTTCAGATGTGGGAGGGATCCGGCTCGATGTGGGGAATGGAATGGCTGATTTTAACCAAGGCTGTTAAAATAATATAAATAATGTGAGCAATGACAAGAATTGTTGGTTTTCTTTTACTGCCGTTTCAGTTCAGGAGGAGGAAAAGCCTAAATTATCCGACTGTACATACAAAGATTTTTTTAATGCGAGTAATTCAAACTTTCTCTATAGTGTAGAAACAATTTTTCAGTGTTTCTATGCATGCAAATTTGTTTCTCTACAAAGTTCTTCTCTATATCAGTGTCAGTGTTTCTGAACTCCTGAAACGCCTACATTGTAGTCTTGAGTTTCTTCCAGGAACGAACACGTCACAATATTCCTCATTATAATAATTTATACGCAGAATAAAGCGGCGGGGCCTGTTTCAGTTAGTTAGTAGTGTGTTGAAAATGGTCGTTATGGTAAAGGGGCGGGGCATTTCCCAAACACGCTCAAAGCACTCGACCAATCACAACACACTGCTCCAGCCGACCAATCAGAGCACAGTGTGCTTTTCAGAAGGAGGGGCTTCATAGAGACCGGAACTAAACGAGTGTTTTTCCCAAAAGCATCGTTAGCCAACTATGGTCGCAAGTTCCGTCGTTATCAGGATAGTTCAACGAATCTGTGTTTCCCGAAAACAAACATTCGCAATAGAGTGCGGATCGGGCCGACTTTTTCAGTCCGAGCACGGCCCGCGTCCGACAGAGCAGTAACCGAACCCGACCCGAGCCCGACAGGTACAAAGATATTTATGTTCGAGCCCGACCCGAGCCCGACAGTTAAAATCCCATTTTTTTCTCATACTAATGACAATTGTACGTTTGTTTGTGTGGAAAGCCCACTTTTATTAAGCAACTGTAGGAAGGCAATAGGAAATGTCAACAGGACAAGCGCATCAGCGCGCGGAGCAACAAGCGCTCTTAACACCTGGCGCACGCACATTATGCACGCGTTTCGTTGTCACGGCTACATAAACAAATGTCCTCACACAGGAAGACGGATGTTATGGTAATATTTTACATGTATTTTAATCACAAAAACGAACGTTTGCATCAAGTGAAAGCATCAGGCACATCAGCTACCTACATAAGCTGTTTTAAATTTAAAATGTTCAATGCCTTATCGCGCTGATGTGACCGAGCCCGACCCGAACCCGAACATCATTTCTAAATATCTGTCCGAACCCGGCCCGGCCCGGCGGGTACCGGCGGGTCCCGTCGGGCTCGGGTCGGGTATCCATCCTCTAATTCGCAAACAGCCTCGCAAAGTTTGTCTTTTTTTTTGTTGGCAAAGTGTTTCGACAGCTCTCGACCTGTGGTTAGAAGCAGATTCTTGTTTGCATGACGTGGATCAATGAATCCTCATCAAGCATGAGCAAAATAAGCAAGCTGACATTCAGTACAATCTATAGCTTTATTTTTAGAATACATAATGTTATTTTTGTCGTTTAATTTAAAAATGAGAAAGTCTTCGAATGCCATGTCTGTAATTTATAGCAAAACATCAAGCATTCATTTCGATCTCAAATTCGGTTCATTAACAGTAGTTATTACTCCACCTTCTGCGTGACCTCATTAACCAACGTATTTGAACAACTAATTTACGACATTATGGTTTCAGGAAACAGTCGTGACTAGCTAGTTGATTTCTTCAATGATGCATCGTATTACTGTAGTTAAGCAGCGAGTTACACCGTTCTACGAGAAACACTCCAGAGCGTTACTGACAGACCGGGAAGAGAGGAGCCGCAACAATGGAGAATATGAGGAAAATAATCAACATACAAGCAGGAAAACCTGTTCTAGTAGAGACCAAACACATCAAGGCTTAGTAAGAGGCCACACTATGGGCTCTTTAAAAGGTGTTTAACTCCAAACATGGAATAAAGCTTTAAATCACTTGCAGGCTTTTCGTTTTGGATAATTGCACATAATTCGCCAATTTGTTTAAATGGTCCCACACATGATCATGATTTATTTTGTAAACTAGTTTGCCCAACATAAGCAATTAAGTGATTTTTGAACTTCATGACTTATTGTGTCCTCTGTAATTGTAACAGTTGTAGTTGTAGAAATGGTTTCGTGATTTTCACCTCATCTCTGTGGTTGGTCCCAGAATGACATTACCAAAGCGATCGTGTCTGATGCATTATTATGCAATGCCTTTTTTATGGTTGCTTTCGTCATCTCGTGCAGATCTCAATGTGAATGATCAACTAGCGTGAGTGTTGGTGCATGCTTCGGATCACACTGAATCAATACACAACCCGTCTCTTGGTAACAGGCAAGTTTAATCAGATACCAGCACTGTGAAATACACCAATAAAACACCATTTGTCATTATCGTTTAAGCATGTTGAATCATATGCTACGTCCTATTCATGAGATTAACTGCTTTTCCAGATTTGCATCAGTTGATGCCAATGAAATATCATGCAATGAAAATCTCTGATCCGAAACCTATTGAACTGCCTAACTACTAGACGGCATCATAGATGCGCTCCTGATATGAAGCCCATATTTGAAGCTTGCATTGATTTTCATTAACAGAGGGACAATCCCAGAATGCATTGCATTTGCCCAAGCTCCATTCTTCCATTCAAATGAATAAAGAAAAGACACCCCAGGTGAATAGGGTAAGAAAAATGACTAATAGATATCACCATACTTCACTAGTTGATTGATTACATTAATAATTGCAAACATATTTTGTATTACAAGTTTTCTGAAACGTTGTTTAAATATGCAAATTAGATGTTATCTAAGTTATTATGCACTCATTTGCATACATTTCAACAACAAAAATCTGAACATTGGATGAAGTCAGGTTCAATTTTTTTTTTTTTTTATATATTGGTCAAAGTTTTTCACAGAGGGGAATTTGAATATCTCTATCAGTCCACAAATCAGAAAATGCTTTCATCAGCCGAAAATAAATACATTTTCAAAAAAAATATATTTTTAGGAATAAAATGTTGTATAAAATCAGGAAAATGTATATTTGAACAAAACCTTCAGAATATAGGTAAGAATAATACTGTTCAGCTTTGGTGCATGTAAGTGCTACTGAAGTGGAGATTTCTGGCTCAATGTAGGAAGAAAAAATTATTTTGAGAAAACGGCCTTTCAAAATATATACACTAATTGAAATCTACAGATGCAAATAGATAAAGTGCTCTAAAAGATTTAGTTTAAAGTGTATTTTGAATGTTTTCTTTCCACTAGTCTGAAAAAACACTTTATAAAACGCCCAAAATTGACAGATGCATGAATGTCTTGCTTTAAATCTAGTTATAAATGCTCTGATATCGAGTCACTTTTGTGGTTCTGTTCCATTTAAAATGCTGATTTGGTAGACAGCAGCCTATATAGTCGGTAGACGACAAGTCATCTCACTAGGTTTTGGTCCATATATGCGATTATCAGAGGAAGGAAACAGTAGGTGTTTTTTAAAGTCTGTTCCTGTCTTTCCAAACCGCCATGCTCCGTTTTTGGTAACAGAAAGCAAAACAAAACTGGCCTTTCACTCTTCAGTTGTGTGTCTTTAACAACAGCACCAGACGGAAAACTGATACACACTAAAAAAAGTAGGATTGTTTTAACCCATATTTGGGTCAAATATGGATGAAACCCACCCGTTGGGTTGAAATTTCTATTTAAAAATATAACCCAACAGCTGGGGTTGTCCATATTTGACCCAAATTTGGGTTAAAACAACCCTGCATTTTTTTAGTGTGTACTAGGGCTGCACAATTAATCAAATTTGAATCAGATTTTGGCTTCCCACGATTAATTTCGCGTAATCGTGCGATATTTAAAATGCGTCATTCCATGCATAGAACGCTCCATATTAAAGTTTTTTTTTTTTTTTTTTTTTTTTTTGCAAAGCCAATCAAGTGCTCCGTAAACCACTGTCTGATTATTGGCTCATGGAGTCACTTGATCAGAGTTGTTCCATGCACCGCGCAGCTTAGTTTCTAGATGTAGAAACCATATTTTATGTAGAAACCAGCCTTTATTATATGATATCTATGACAGAAACTAGAATGTTTTTCCGGACTGGACAAAAGCGAAGCTGGGCGCGAGCTGGGTGAGAGAGGCCGAGTGTGTCTGCGCGCGAGCAATAGTGCACGAGAGAGGCCGAGTGTGTCTGCGCGCGAGCAATAGTGCACGAGAGAGGCCGAGTGTGTCTGCGCGCGAGCAATAGTGCACGAGAGAGGCCGAGTGTGTCTGCGCGCGAGCAATAGTGCACGAGAGAGGCCGTGTGTCTGCGCGCGAGCAATAGTGCACGAGAGAGGCCGAGTGTGTCTGCGCGCGAGCAATAGTGCGCGAGAGAGGCCGAGTGTGTCTGCGCGCGAGCAATAGTGCACGAGAGAGGCCGAGTGTGTCTGCGCGCGAGCAATAGTGCACGAGAGAGGCCGAGTGTGTCTGCGCGCGAGCAATAGTGCACGAGAGAGGCCGAGTGTGTCTGCGCGCGAGCAATAGTGCACGAGAGAGGCCGTGTGTCTGCGCGCGAGCAATAGTGCACGAGAGAGGCCGAGTGTGTTTGGGCGCGAGCAATAGTGCACGAGAGAGGCCGTGTGTCTGCGCGCGAGCAATAGTGCACGAGAGAGGCCGTGTGTCTGCGCCGCGAGCAATAGTGCACGAGAGAGGCCGTGTGTCCTGCGCGCGAGCAATAGTGCGCGAGAGAGGCCGAGTGTGTCTGCGCGCGAGCAATAGTGCGCGAGAGAGGCCGAGTGTGTCTGCGTGCGAGCAATAGTGCGCGAGAGAGGCCGAGTGTGTCTGCGCGCGAGCAATAGTGCACGAGAGAGGCCGAGTGTGTCTGCGAGCGAGCAATAGTGCACGAGAGAGGCCGTGTGTCTGCGCGCGAGCAATAGTGCACGAGAGAGGCCGAGTGTGTCTGGGCGCGAGCAATAGTGCACGAGAGAGGCCGTGTGTCTGCGCGCGAGCAATAGTGCACGAGAGAGGCCGAGTGTGTCTGGGCGCGAGCAATAGTGCACGAGAGAGGCCGTGTGTCTGCGCGCGAGCAATAGTGCACGAGAGAGGCCGTGTGTCTGTGCGCGAGCAATAGTGCACGAGAGAGGCCGAGTGTGTCTGCGCGCGAGCAATAGTGCACGAGAGAGGCCGAGTGTGTCTGCGCGCGAGCAATAGTGCACGAGAGAGGCCGAGTGTGTCTGGCGCGAGCAATAGTGCACGAGAGAGGCCGTGTGTCTGCGCGCGAGCAATAGTGCACGAGAGAGGCCGTGTGTCTGCGCGCGAGCAATAGTGCACGAGAGAGGCCGTGTGTCTGCGCGCGAGCAATAGTGCACGAGAGAGGCCGAGTGTGTCTGGGCGCGAGCAATAGTGCACGAGAGAGGCCGAGTGTGTCTGGGCGCGAGCAATAGTGCACGAGAGAGGCCGAGTGTGTCTGCGCGCGAGCAATAGTGCACGAGAGAGGCCGAGTGTGTCTGCGCGCGAGCAATAGTGCATGAGAGAGGCCGAGTGTGTCTGGGCGCGAGCAATAGTGCATGAGAGAGGCCGAGTGTGTCTGGGCGCGAGCAATAGTGCACGAGAGAGGCCGAGTGTGTCTGGGCGCGAGCAGAGTGTGTCTGCGCACGAGAGAGGCCGAGTGTGTCTGGGCGCGAGCAATAGTGCATGAGAGAGGCCGAGTGTGTCTGGGCGCGAGCAATAGTGCACGAGAGAGGCCGAGTGTGTCTGGGCGCGAGCAATAGTGCACGAGAGAGGCCGAGTGTGTCTGGGCGCGAGCAATAGTGCACGAGAGAGGCCGAGTGTGTCTGCGTGCGAGCAATAGTGCACGAGAGAGGCCGAGTGTGTCTGGGCGCGAGCAATAGTGCATGAGAGAGGCCGAGTGTGTCTGGGCGCGAGCAATAGTGCACGAGGAGAGGCCGAGTGTGTCTGCGCGCGAGCAATAGTGCACGAGAGAGGCCGTGTGTCTGGGCGCGAGCAATAGTGCACGAGAGAGGCCGAGTGTGTCTGGGCGCGAGCAATAGTGCATGAGAGAGGGCCCGAGTGTGTCTGGGCGCGAGCAATAGTGCACGAGAGAGGCCGAGTGTGTCTGCGCGCGAGCAATAGTGCACGAGAGAGGCCGAGTGTGTCTGGGCGCGAGCAATAGTGCACGAGAGAGGCCGAGTGTGTCTGCGCGCGAGCAATAGTGCACGAGAGAGGCCGAGTGTGTCTGGGCGCGAGCAATAGTGCGTGAGAGAGGCAGAGTGTGTCTGCGCGCGAGCAATAGTGCGCGAGAGAGGCAGAGTGTGTCTGCGCGCGAGCAATAGTGCACGAGAGAGGCCGAGTGTGGTCTGCGTGCGAGCAATAGTGCACGAGAGAGGCCGAGTGTGTCTGGGCGCGCGCGATAGTGCATGAGAGAGGCCGAGTGTGTCTGGGCGCGAGCAATAGTGCGCGAGAGAGGCAGAGTGTGTCTGCGCGCGAGCAATAGTGCACGAGAGAGGCCGAGTGTGTCTGGGCGCGCGCGATAGTGCATGAGAGAGGCCGAGTGTGTCTGGGCGCGAGCAATAGTGCACGAGAGAGGCCGAGTGTGTCTGCGCGCGAGCAATAGTGCACGAGAGAGGCCGTGTGTCTGGGCGCGAGCAATAGTGCACGAGAGAGGCCGAGTGTGTCTGGGCGCGAGCAATAGTGCACGAGAGAGGCAGAGTGTGTCTGCGCGCGAGCAATAGTGCATGAGAGAGGCCGAGTGTGTCTGGGCGCGAGCAATAGTGCACGAGAGAGGCCGAGTGTGTCTGGGCGCGAGCAATAGTGCACGAGAGAGGCCGGAGTGTGTCTGGGCGCGAGCAATAGTGCGTGAGAGAGGCCGAGTGTGTCTGCGCGCGAGCAATAGTGCACGAGAGAGGCCGAGTGTGTCTGGGCGCGAGCAATAGTGCACGAGAGAGGCCGAGTGTGTCTGGGCGCGAGCAATAGTGCGTGAGAGAGGCCGAGTGTGTCTGCGCGCGAGCAATAGTGCATGAGAGAGGCCGAGTGTGTCTGGGCGCGAGCAATAGTGCGTGAGAGAGGCAGAGTGTGTCTGCGCGCGAGCAATAGTGCGCGGAGAGAGGCAGAGTGTGTCTGCGCGCGAGCAATAGTGCACGAGAGAGGCCGTGTGTGTCTGCGCGCGAGCAATAGTGCACGAGAGAGGCCGAGTGTGTCTGCGCGCGAGCAATAGTGCGCGAGAGAGGCAGAGTGTGTCTGCGCGCGAGCAATAGTGCACGAGAGAGGCCGAGTGTGTCTGGGCGCGCGCGATAGTGCGCGAGAGACTTCAAATAACAAGAGACTTTTCAAAAAACAATGACTCTGAATTTTATTCACCGACATCGAGATCCCGCTTACATGGCTACCTACCAAATAAATCAATAATTTGACACAAAATATTGATTTAAAAACGATTGTATTGCTTCCGTTGAACCATGGCAACGCTCTATTTTTTCATGGCAATGGTGTGTAGCAGCGGTGTGTTATCAAGAAATAACAGACCACATTCTACATTAGAATTTAACCAAGCCATGTAATAATAGGTAATAATAATTATAACAGAAGATATCTCTAGTCTATCCTAATATTAATTAATATAAATACAGTGTATATAAAATATAATACAATACAATATAAAATAATAATAAATTATTTGTATTTATTCTTTAAGGAGATGCACTGAATTTTGGTAAATAAGAGGACCTATTTTATTTTGATGCATATATTTGTACATTAGCAGGGAATGTAGCACAATATGGATGTGAAAGCAGTTATATGTGACAATAAAATGTGTTTTGGTTAAAATCAACAAATAATCGTGATAATTAATCGTGATCTCAATATTGATCAAAATAATCATGATTATCATTTTGTCCATAATCGTGCAGCCCTACCAACAACTGGGTTTGTCCATATTTGACCCAAATTTGGGTTAAAACAACCCTGCATTTTTTAGTGTGTACTCTCTTCAGTTTCCCTCGCCGTCACTAGTCCTCCTCCCATCAGTGTTCAACCTCACAAAGCTGTCTGCTTTCTGTCAACTTGACATTTGATACTCACGCTGAACAAATATGCTCTAATTTTAGCTGCCAGTGTTGAGCACTATATTATTCCCTGATGGCGCTCTTTTAACCTCGCTTACGGCCGTACTCCTCGCACACAGGAAGGCCTGGAATGCTTTTGCAGCATGTGAACATACCGTATGGGTTTCGCACACGTCGTGTGTGTGTGTGTGTGTGTGTGTGGTGTGTGTGTGTGTGTGTGTGTGTGTGTGTGTGTGTGTGTGTGTGTGGTTTCGAGTGTGAGGTAAGAGCAGGACGAGATTCCATTCAGAACAATAATCTAACGTTACATAAGCAGGAGGCGTTTAAGAGAACGGGAAGATGAATGCTTTCCACTGGGCTTCATCAGCCTCAGATTTCCTTGGCTAATGCCTTTGATGAATAGCTCAAGGATTCCATGAAGGGTTTTGGTTTGAAAGCAAGTAGTGGTTTTGGTCTGGCACGGTCCCGACTAACAGGCCTTATGCTTCATGTGAAGGGTCCGATAAACTTGATTAAACGTTTAACCCTGTGTGAAACCTGGCATGTAAAATTATAGTCTGAAATGTATTCAACCTTTTGTCAAAATCTGAACAAACTTAGCATCATATCAGTATCAGGCTTTTATGGCTCATTTAGTATGATATAGTGAGGAATATGGAGGCTCAATTTATTCAGAGGCAAAAATATGCAATTTTGTGCAGATGCAGATATTCATATTGACAAAAAGTGATTTCTGGTGCTTAAGTAAATCACTTAGATATAGCAGATACTGACATATAATGCATATAGTTATCAATATCTGCCAATAATTTCTTAGTAAGTTGATATTTAAATGCTTAGTTTTATGATCATTTTTAAAACATATAGTTATGCAATGATGATTGAGAGATGAACAAATAAACCTTCCTCAAACTCCTGATGATCATATTAAATTCTCGTGATTTCTCTAAAAACTGATGTCTGGATAATCAAGCAACTTCAGTCCAGTTCACACCGCCAGCGATTTTGTCTCTGTGTGTAGCTAGTCTCTGTACGTGAAGTCGCTTGTGGGCGTTTGGTAGTGCTGTCGCTCTAATGTTATTGGTTGACTGGACGTCTGGCCATATCTATACTACCATCACAAGTGATACAACTATATCATTTTAATTTGACTTGAAATTATAGGCTCAAAAGAAACGGTATGCTGTTGGAGAGTATTTTTATATTACCACAGCAGTGTTCAGTGGATTAAATCATTTACTAGATTAACGATCGATCAAGCAACAAATTAAACTCACTCATACGGTCATAAATTACTAAAACGTCATTCGTATTTGACAAATAATACATTTTCTTCTCTCTAATAGTCAACACAATGCAGGGGGAACTGTAAAGTGAACTGCAGTGTGCTAAACTTGCATCAAAAACTTACAACACTCGAACTATAAATGCATGAATTAAACTCACTGAGACTGTCGACAGTTTATTTTCCATGCATCATTTTATTATATCCATGAATGTGGTTAGTCAAATCATATAAGTGAAATCGCCCTCGAACTCTGTCTTGCACTCCGAGACGGTGAAGTAACGTGATCTCCACTGAAAGTCTTCTTTCCTATTGGTTGTCGCTCGCGAAAATCGCTTCTCATTTGCATGAAGTTGAAATTTTTGAACTTTTGGCGCTTGTCTCCTGTCGCTTGACACGCCCACATTCTGTCACCAACGGTCACTGTCGCTCGTGTCGCCGGAAGTCGCCAGCGCTCCATTGAAATGAATGGGATCTTGTCGCTGCGTGTCGCTGCGGTGTGATCGGGGCTTAAAGGTTGTGTAGGTCAGAATTGTCTAAAGAACTTTTTTTCAAATTGGCTTAAACTGTCTTTATATACCAATACATAGTTAAAATGTAAGTACTTTGAAAAAGAGAGTATAAAAATTGAGTGACTCTAGTGTATTTAATCTTCAAAAAACACAGCTCATTAATTCCTACCGGGACGAAACAAGTGATTGGCTTGCTCGACTGTCACTCTCCGTCGCCATGACTACCGCCGCTATTACTGGCTCCGCCCACGTGCGCGCAGTCGCTCACCCGTTTTTAGGTGGGAGTGAATGGAATTAATGAGCTGTGTTTATTGAAGATTAAATACACTAGAGTCACTGTTTTTTATACTCTCTATTTCAGAGTACTTGCATTTTAATTATGTATTGGTATATAAAGACAGTTTAAACAAATTTGAATAAAAGTTTTTTTAGACAATTCTGACCTACCCTACCTTTAAGTGTTCATCTTATGCATCTTAAGCGTTTTTCTTATGTTTACTTGATAAAATCAGTGCAGATTTGACAGCTGAAGAAGGACGTTTGTACAATTATACTAAAGGACTTGCTAAACAAATCTAAACAATCAGACTGAAGGAAGGACTGTAATAAGATTGTATGCAACAGCAAAATGTGAATGAAATGAGTCATTGCATGTTGTTCGATACAGTGTGATCGAAGTTGTTCACATACGTATATGTTCAAACTTGTGTGAATGATATCTGTGAGATTTCAGTCTGTTTCTCACACAAAGCTATTGTATGACTCCAGAAGACTTGATTGGTCCACTTTAATGGGCTTTTTTGGAGGTTTTGACTGCATAAATCATCATCCCATTTACCATCCACTGTCGTTTCCCACTGAATCTGAAGCTTGCATGTCGTGCTCCAGTTGTGTAGTCCAGGGTTTAGTGGTCTGTCCGGGCATGTTGTCAGCTCTGTGGAGTTGGTGGATGGTGGTCAAGGCTCAGAATACTTCCAGAGAAAGGTTACTGCGGCTTTCGGCACATAAAAGTCCACAAAAGCACTTGCGGCTTTGACTCGAGAGCGCGTAGATGTTTTGTGGCACTTTCTAACTTGTCATTTTTGGGAGCAAGAACACAGGGCTCAATTATTAAACCGACATTCACCGAAACCACATGGACTATTTTCAGTTCTCTGGCGTTCAGAGTTGAATGTTTGGAGCACCAGAACAAACACTTACTTATAGAAGAGAAATGCAGTCATTATGTACAAAGAAATATAATTGTACATGGTTTACGTGGTCTGGCTTAATATCTAGCAATAGATGGCTGTTTGAATTAAAATTGACCACTCTTTTAAGTATCTTCATTTGAAATGCATTGAAAGCAAGATTCATTGCAGAAAATTGTTTAATTGCTTTGACATTTCCAATGATGAACTCGTCCGATTTAGATCTCTTTGGCTGACTCTAAATTACCCCTGTATTTCATTAAAACAATGGTTACATTATATAGACGGTGATTTTCAAGCCTGTTGGCCAGTGTTAATCTGACTCCACACACACACGTTAAACCACAGATGACAACAAACAAGCCAAAGTCGAGTGTCTGACGCTCCAGGATTTAGAAAATGCACCAAAAGAGCCATTTATCTGAACATTTATCAATAGAAACTTAACATGCACTGCTTATATAATGAAAGTCAATGCTTTTTTTTATTGCAATGCTTCAAGTTCTTTCACTATAGTCCGTCCATCCATCCATCGATGTTTGTTCTGGATTCATGCTCGGGTGTTTGATTCATTCAGTGCCACTGATAATATGCATTTTTCATGCTAATTTTGATGATACTGGTTCACAATGACCGGTAGAAATCTCCAGATTCTTAAGCATATCATTATTGTGTAAACCTACCTTTAGCACGGTTCCGGTATATAAAAAAAAAAAAACTAGATTCACGCACATCTAGAATACTTAATTCTGATTGGTCAATTGCTTTATTCTGCAGTCACACATTTTTGTATAATGACACTAAACTGCACTCATCAGGAAATCAAACATAAGTAGATATCTCTTATTCACCTCAGAGCTCATGGTGAGCCTGTCTTAACTTTTAGACTCTCTATGGAGAAAAAGAGTGGGATTTTTATGGCTCACTTGTGCACTTTGCAGTGAAAATCTCTCACACACACACACACACACACACACACACACACACACACACACACACACACACACACACACACACACACACACACACACACACACACACACACACACACACTCTTGGGAGACTGAGGTGAAGCAACATCTTTCAGTTTCATCTTCTGCTTTCAAAGGGAGAGTTGAACTGCTCTGACCTCCTGGATCACTCAGATATTCAGCCAAGATGAAAGAGTCGAGAGCAATCCAGCTTTTGTTGCTCAAGGTATGATTCTCAGCTCTCTAATGATTTGGAAGTGAGCAACCGCTTTGATCTCATATATAAAGGACATTTACAGGAAAACTCGACTCTAAATCATGCTTTGAGTATCATCCAGCCCACAACGCCAAAGTATTTCTGACTGTTGAGAAGAACTATTTAACTAATCTCCATTGCTTGATTGCAAATTTTTTTATGACAACTTTTTTTTTTTTGAAGAATAGCATCTTTCCTTTCTCTCAGATTCAGTTTTGTGATTTATTAAATCGTCACCTTTATTTCTATAGCGCTTCATACAATACAGTGTTTCAAAGTGTGACAAACGTTATTGATTTGCCAATAATAGTGCAAAATAACAGTGCAGATGGAGTGAACAAGTAGAGTTTCAGTTTTTTATATTGCTTTTGTTTTATTTTTTATTTGATATGCTTTTTATTTATTTAATTTTTATTATTATTTTAATTTAATTTTTATTATATTGCTTTATTTTACTGTGGATTTTGCAAATCTCAACTGCTTGATTGTTTATATTGTCGCAAAATGTAACTATATTATACTTTACTATGCCAACTATGACACATGGAAATTACGAAATTATAAACATCACGTAAAGCTGCTTTGAAACAATGTGTATTATGAAAAATCAAAATGATTTGATTTGATGATCCATATCCAAAAATCATCCACTCAGATTTAATTGCCTGTATCTAAATATAGACTTTTTACTGTTTTTTTTTTTTTTTTAAGAGTCATTTCCCCTCATAAACAAAGAGCAACAGGAACTCTCCTCTTGTGACGTGAACCCTTCGCAACCTTTGAAGGAACGGACCCTTTTCTACAGGGACTTTTAATTTGACATGAAAGAGTTTTATAACCATGCAAAGAGTTTTCCATGAATGCCAATCCCAGTAAACCCGAGCACGATCCGTGCGACCGCAGCATGTTGAGCATTAGCTTGAGCCGATCTGGTTTTAATCGTGAAGTGAATGAGAACTCGTCCTTCGTGTCAGGCGGGCTCACTCCGCTCTCTGATTTACAGCTCTGGTGAATTTGTGTGCTGAAAATTGGCAAGTGTTTGGACTCATTGCCAAGGAGGCCGGTGGATGTGGTGTGGATGTAATCTGACTTTGAACAAGCTCTTGTTCTTTGTTTATATTTCGGCTGGTGAGAGAAGATAAGATAAAGAGTTGGCGCTTCAGTCAAGTCGTGTATAATGTTTGACCAGTTACAGTTTTTACACTCGTTTGTTGCTTGTTGAGTGTTAATTTTGAGCTGTCACACGGTTTTATTTCTCCAGGGTCCGTAGAGACTGAACAGGCTTGTCCTTTAGGGCTGCATAACAATTAATCGCAACTAATCGTTTGCAGAATAAAAGTTTTTGTTTACATCATATATATGTGTGTACTGTGTAATAATAATTATGTATATATAAATACACAAACATGCATGTATAATTTTAAGAAGAATCTATTTATATATTAAGTATTTATAATTATATATAATATAAATTATATTTAAATATAAAAATGTATATAAACATGTAAATATTTTTTTTAATATATATATGCATGTGTGTGTATTTATAAATACATAATTATTTTACACAGTACACACATATATATGATGTAAACAAAAACTTTTATTCTGCAAACGATTAGTTGCGATTAATTGGTATGCAGCCCTATTGTCCTCATTAAGCCGACCGACACACACACACACGATGTTGGCCCATAATTAACCGATCTCACACACACACAAGTGTGTTCGGGGGTTTGTTTCTTAGTTTAATGTTTAGAATGGCAAACGTTTAGAATGAAAAGCTTGAAGTTTAGGTTTTAAGACCATGCAGTCTACCAGACAGCAAGATAGATAAAGATAAATGAAGTTTAGTTTACTAAGTTTAGTTTACACAGCAAATTAACTTTAGTTTACTGCTATTAAAGCATTAGGCCGTTTGTCGACCAAAGCGTTTTTTTCACGCGGCTGATGTATTTTTTTAATGGGAGTGCCGCGTTTTTAAAACGGCATGAGCGTAACGAGTGTTTTTTTCACGCTGAAGCGTTCTGCGTTTTTTTACCGGTCGCCGAGAGTTGATGAATGTTCTGGGTAAAACGTAGCGCTCATCACTGTCACTTTTTACCCAACCGACCAATCACAGTGGAGGAGGGGCGGGACTAATACCACACCGACCAACCGCCACATTCTGCTTATATAACGTCAATAGAGGACAACAACAAGCACAATAACAGAACAAAATAATTTAAAACAAGAGCCAGAGAAAATACGTTACATTGTATCGCCATTTTAATATAGAATCAACACCGAAACAAAATGTGTGAAATGAGATGCTAGCAACACTTTCGCGGATATTCCGTATCATAAGCAAGAGTCTCAACTGCTGAAGCGCTAGCTGTGGGCGCTTGAGCGCTTTGGCTAAAAACGCTTTGGTGGACACACGGCCTTAGAGTATAATTGAAGTAAAACCTGCAGACAATTTAGTGCAGTTGTTTCAACTTACAATAATAAGTTAATTTAACAGAAAATCTAGTGCAGTTGTTTAAACATACGTTTTTGAGTTAAAATAAAATGTTTGACTTGTCCTCAACTAGACTGAAAGTTTAATGAACAAGAACAATTTTAATTTCTTGTTGTCTGGACAATCTAGTTATCTCAAAAAAAGTTGAAATAACTAAATTGCAAAAATATTTTTTACAGTGACTTGTATTGGCAATAATAGTGCACTATATATATATATATATATATATATATATATATATATATATACATATATATATATATATATATATATAATGCTTTTTTATTTATTCATTTTGTTTGGCAACATTCATATTATATTATATTTTTTTGTTTTATGTTTCTTTTTGTCGTTTTATTTTATATTGCATTATATTTTAATTTATTTAGCTTTGCATTGTTTTGTTTTGGCAGCATTCATATATTATATTATTTTTTTATTGCCTTTTTGTTTTCTTTTAGATTGCATTTTTATTTTATAATTTTCTGCTTTGCTTTTATTTTTTATTTTGTTTTGCCAATAACCAAGATAATCAAATTAGCAAATTGTGATGGTAACACTTAACAAAAAATATATTTTTTGATGTCCAATATGTCTCGGACTATTGATAACCTTTTAAATAAACAAACTATTTTTTAAAGTATCCACTAAACGTTGACTTGCAGAGATAAAGCTAGTAGCATTCTTCTGGTCATGTGATCTCAACCCACTCCGTGCAGAATAAGTCCTCTGTTAGTAGGCCGCTCACAGTGGAGGTTATTGTAAACCGTTCAAAAGCACTATTCTTTTATTCACATTGCACCTACTCATAAGCTTTCCTGTATACTCCATGTCTCTGTTAGCCGTGGAAATGAAAGCGTCTTCGGAATGTTCTGTTTTGTTTGTGTTGCCATGGAGATCGACCTGGGATTTCCAGACTCTCTCGCATGGATCTCCGGGATCACAGGAGCATTGATGACAGGCTGGCTTGTGTTTGAGTGGCTTGATGCTGATGTTCCTCTGCTTGATGGGTTCATTCGGCACATCTGGGACACATCTGGATAAAGCACCTCATGTTAGGTGTCGATTATTAGCTATTAGATGCGGAAGCTTTTCCATGTATTTCTCTTAAAGGTTTAAGTCAATCATCACTATTGCTAGTGCTCATACTTAAGGGGTTTGTTTTAAACTATTTCAGGATTTACATTTAATGCATTTACAGATGCTTTTATCCAAAGCGACTAACAAAATAGAAAAAAAAGCAGATTTTTTTTAATGTTTGCTTCAGGAATATTATTGCGTTCATTATCAGGAAGCAGGGTTATTATAAATAGGCCAAACTAAAACCACAAAACATGTTCTTTGTCACTTTAATTAAACAAATGTTAACTGGTTACTAATGTGTCGCTATGCAATTGTTAGTACGCATTATTGCATTGCTAGCCTGTTTCGGATGGATGGATGGATGGATGGATGGATGGATGGATGGATGGATGGATGGATGGATGGATGGATGGATGGATGGATGGATGGATGGATTGATGGATCGAGGGATGGATGGATGGATGGATGGATGGATGGATGGATGGATGGATGGATGGATGGATGGATGGATGGATGGATTGGATGGATGGATTGGATGGATCGAGGGATGGATGGATGAATGGAGGGATGGATGGATGAATGGGGGGATGGATGGATTGATGGATCGAGGGATGGATGGATGAATGGAGGGATGGATGGATGAATGGAGGGATGGATGGATGAATGGAGGGATGGATGGATGAATGGAGGGATGGATGGATGAATGGAGGGATGGATGGATGAATGGAGGGATGGATTGATTGATGGATCGAGGGATGGATGGATGAATGGGGGGATGGATGGATGGATGGAAGGATGGATGAATGGAGGGATGGATGGATGAATGGAGGGATGGATGGATGGATGAATGGAGGGATGGATGAATGAATGGAGGGAGGGATGGATGGATGAATGGATGGATGGATGGAGGGATGGAGGGATGGATGGATGGATGGATGGATTGATGGATCGAGGGATGGATGGATGGATGGATGGATGAATGGATGGATGGATGGATGAATGGAGGGATGGATGGATGAATGGAGGGATGGATGAATGGAGGGATGGATGAATGGAGGGATGGATGGAGGGATGGATGGATGGATGGATGAATGGATGGATGAATGGAGGCATGAATGGAGGGATGGATGGATTGATGGATCGAGGGATGGATGGATGAATGGAGGGATGGATGGATGAATGGAGGGATGGATGGATTGATGGATCGAGGGATGGATGGATGAATGGAGGGATGGATGGATGGATGGATGGAAGGATGGATGAATGGAAGGATGGATGAATGGAGGGATGGATAGATGAATGGATGGATGAATGGAGGGATGGATGGATGGATGAATGGAGGGATGGATGAATGGAGGGATGGATGAATGGAGGGATGGATGAATGGAGGGATGGATGGATGGAGGGAGGGATGGATGGATGGATGGATGAATGGATGGATTGAGGGATGAATGGAGGGATGGATGGATTGATGGATCGAGGGAGGGATGGATGGATGGATGGATCGAGGGATGGATGGATGGATGGATGGAGGAATGGATGAATGGAGGGATGGATGGATGGAGGGATGGATGGAGGGATGGATGGATGGAGGGATGGATGGATGGATGGAGGGATGGATGGATTGATGGATCGAGGGATGGATGGATGAATGGAGGGATGAATGAATGGAGGGATGGATGGATGGATGGAGGGATGAATGGAGGGATGAATGACGGGATGGATGAATGGAGGGATGGAGGGATGGATGAATGGAGGGATGGATGGATGAATAGAGGAATGGATGGATGAATAGAGGGATGGATGGATGAATAGAGGGATGGATTGATGGATGGATTGATGGATAGAGGGATGGATGGATTGATGGATAGAGGGATGGATGGATTGATGGATAGAGGGATGTATGGATGGATGAATATAGGGATGGATTGAGGGATGGATGTATTGATGGATCGAGGGATAGATGAATGAATAGAGGGATGGATGAATATAGGGATGGATGGATGGATAGAGGGATGGATGGATTGATGGGTAGAGGGATGAATAGAGGGATGGATTGATGGATAGAGGGATGGATGAATGGAGGGATGGATGGATGAATAGAGGAATGGATGGATGAATAGAGGGATGGATGGATGAATAGAGGGATGGATTGATGGATGGATTGATGGATAGAGGGATGGATGGATTGATGGATAGAGGGATGGATGGATTGATGGATAGAGGGATGTATGGATGGATGAATATAGGGATGGATTGAGGGATGGATGTATTGATGGATCGAGGGATAGATGAATGAATAGAGGGATGGATGAATATAGGGATGGATGGATGGATAGAGGGATGGATGGATTGATGGGTAGAGGGATGAATAGAGGGATGGATTGATGGATAGAGGGATGAATAGAGGGATGGATGGATGAATGGATGGATGGATGGATGGATAGAGGGATGGATGGATATTGCTGAATCAACCTACATTCATTTATACTAACAATATACAGTTTATGTGGGTTAAATCAAGTAAAAACATCTCTTTAAGGGAATTGCAGGTTTCCACTTTTTCCACTGAATACTATGCATGGATACTACAATAACACTGTCAATCAGGAATCAAGCTCTGGTTCTCAAGACAAATATTCCTACACTTTTATTGTATGAACTAGCCCTTGTGTGACGTAGTGGATGTATTCTAGGAACACAATGTCTCCTCCTCATCAAGTTCCAGCAAAACACCTGTTTTGTCCCGAATCGCTCCTGGAATGTTTGACACGGATCTCCCAGATCCATATAAGGCATTTTAAAGAGAATCTAAACCTCTTTAACAAGCGGCCGCAAACAACTGGCTTTCTGTGACTCCACGTCTTAAAAATGCGCCGTCCAGAAACTCGTTCATTCATTCGTTCAGCCGCTGCAAATGAAGCCCATCAGCATTTCAGAGTGTGTGTGTGTGTGAGTGAGTGAGGCCCTCTGGGGAAAACACACACTCTTGTGCTTCGAGTCAGGCAACTTTACTCTACGAGTGTGGTCTTAATACGCCGACAGAAAAATCTTGTAACATATCGGCATGTTTTCAAGTCTCGATGGAGGAAAAGCAGCCGTTCCACTGAAGTTAACACACTAATGTTATCCTTCCACTGGAGGAATCCTGACCCACGTCTGCTTTCATTACTGCTGTTTGCCAGGATCTCAGTTCTGCACTGAATGTTTATAATTTGGGCTTTTTATTGAGCCAAAGTTGAGTATTAGTACCAGAAATAATTGGGTTTGTGGTTTTAGGCGATGCAAACTAGTCCAACACATTTAATAAGTTTCTGAGTCATTTAACACAGTTGGCTGAAGGGTTGCGGTGATCGTGTCGTTACCGAACGCACATGTACACTACCAGCCAGAAGTTTGGGGTCGCTAAGATTTGTTTTTAAAAGAAGTCTCTTCTGCTCACCAAGGCTGCGTTTGATTTAAAAAAAAAAAAAAAAAAAAAAAAAAAAGGTAATGTTGAATATTATGACAATTTAGTAAAGTATTAATATATAGTAAAATGTAATTTATTCCTGTGATCAAAGCTGAATTTTCAGCATCATTACTGCAGTCTTCAGTGTCACATGATCCTTCAGAAATCAGTATAATATGAGGATCTGATGATCAAGAAACATTTGATTATCAATGTTGAAAACGTTCATATTTTTGTGGAAACTGTGATAGTTTATGAATAGAAAGTTCAAAAGAACAACATTTATTTGAAATAGAATATTTTGTAACATTATAAATGTGTTTACTGATCAATTTAATGTGTCCTTGACGAATAAAAGTATTGATTTATTTTATTTCCCCAAAATTTTTTATTTAAAATTCTTACTGACACCAAACTTTTGAACGATAGTGTTTAATGTTACTTTAAACTTTCTATTCATCCAAGAATCCTAAAATAAAAATGTTGATGATAATCATAAATATTTTCAAATCATCATATTATACATATAAAAGTTTTGGGTCAGTAAGATTTTTTTTTTTTGGGTGAAAAATAAAATAAATCAATACTTTTATTCATCAAGGATTAATTAAATTGATCAAAAGTTACAATAAATACATTTATAATGTTACAAAAGATTGTCAAATAAATGCTGTTATTTTGAACTTTCTATTCATCAAAGAATCCTGAAAAATACAAATTCAACACTGATAATAATCATAAATGTTTCTTGATCATCAGATCATCATATACTGATTTCTGGAGGATCATGTGACACTGAAGACTGGAGTAATGATGCTGAACATTCAGCTTTGATCACAGGAATAAATTACACTTTACTAGATATTCACATAGAAAAGAGTTGATTACATTGGAAAAATATTTCACATTATTATTATTTTTTTATCAAATAAATGCAGCCTTGGTTGAGCAGAATTGACTTCTTTTAAAAACATTTTAAAAAAGTGACTGGTAGTGTAGATCCACATTGAACCGGTTTTGATGCACAAACAGTAAATGATGCATTTTTAATGCAGATCGCTATTGTTAATCATACAGTGATTATGATTATATGATTATGATACAGTGCACACAAGAGGAATGGAAACTTGCCTTCGGTCTTGTTTCGAAAACGCTTGCATTTGCAGATGAGGTTTTGACATGCGGCTCAGCTCCACATAGAGCGGATAATGATGATCCATGGGTTTATCATCAAACTATTTCACCTTAATTTGATTTGTGTTTGATTGTGGCTAATGCAGCTAATCTGAGAGCCGCACATGGAAGCGTTTGGCTGGCGGCCATGGCGAACTGAAATTAATGTTGTGTCTTATTTTGTCTGGTTCAGCATAACTCACGTCCCGACAACATGTGGTGCTTTTCTTCATCAGTTTCTCTGAACTGCTTCTCTGTAATTATTCGCATCACAGACTTATATTTGTCACATGGCTGGAGTTTGAGCCACTGTTCCCTCATTTCTGCCTCTTAGATTTAAATGGAGAAGCAGCGAGTCTTGGTGGCTCACATGAAGTTTTAGTGTGTGTGTGTGTGTGTGTGTGTACTTGTACAACTATCTTTGTGAGGACCAGTTTGAGTTTTAGACCATTGGAGTGAGGACAAAGAGAGTAAAGTGAGGACATTTTGGCCGGTCCTCACTTTCTGAGACCGTGTGTGTGTGTGTGTGTGTGTGTGTGTGTGTGTGTGTGTGTGTGTTCTAGAGACGCTTCTCTGCCATACACAAGTCATGGGAAGCATTCGGTTTCATTCGTGCCAAACAAAAGATGTTTGTTTCATTATAAGGTCAGCAGGGAATAAAACTATAGACCCGGTTTACTTTCTTTCTGGTGTTATTAATCTCATTTTTAATTTGAATCTGTGAATATTATTCTTAATTTATCAAAATATGCTGCTTGCTTTTCAGTTTTCATAAATCCTATAAATAATCAAGTTATATTTATATATTATATATTTTTTATTATATATTTTAATATTTATTTATTTATATTATAAAATATCAAATTCATATATTATATTCATAATAATTTTAGGTCTAATGTAATTATTTATTTTCATTAATGTGTGTGTGTATACTATATATATATATATATATATATATATATATATATATATATATACACACACACACACACACACTGTATATACTGTATACACGCATATATATATAGCCTATATATATATAATTAGTTTTATTTGTGTGTTTTATTTGATTATTTCCTCCTAGAATGAAACGTGGACATGTGAAAGTTCTCCTGTCACACATCATAACTCAGCCCCAACTTATTAATCTTTCATTTTGAAAATGCTGCTAGAAATATGCTGGATAAAAACATTTAAAGGTAGCCATAGGAAAACTGTGAGATGTTCTGTTTGATTTGGGGTGTAGTTCTTCTCTGCGGTGGGATTTGATCCTTGTTGCCTTTAGCTTTATGAGACTGAGGTTTAGTTTATGACGTTAATAAAAGAAAAGACTGCTGGGACTCGTGCTAATGTTCAGCGCTTTCTGACACGCGTGTCTGCATCAGTGTAGCGTGTGAAGACCCCTCGGCTCTCGTCATGTCCCGGTGTTGTCGGGTCTCCTTCGGCCATTAGATTGGATTCAGGCTTTGAGGCTGGTGTCGGTGACCTGATGACTCAGAGTCAGTGTGTGTGTGTGTGTGTGTGTGTGTGTGTGTGTGTGTGTGTGTGTGTGTGTGTGTGTGTGTGTGTGTGTGACCCCGTCAAACTCCCAGAGGTGCTTTCTTAGATGTGTGGGAGTTTAAACTTGTGACCTCTAGTATTGTAGTTCCTGCTGCTGGAATAATGCAATGTGGCGTATGTCATTTCTTAGGGCCCTATAAAATCATTTTTCGGAAAAAAAAAAAAAAATCTGGACTAAAATCAGGAATCAAAAACCATGTATAAATTGAAAGCATGAAATTATTTTTATTTTAGTCTTACGTTTTGTTAATATTTGGAATTTGGCTGTTATTTTTTTATTTTTCATGTTGCATCTTTTTTTTTTTTTTTTGTAATTTCGTCATGTGCTTTTGTCATTTTATAAGATCTATTGAGGTTTTAATTTATTATTTCAGTTTTAGTTTTTATTTATTTCCAGTTAATCATTTTAGGCAACATTTCAATTTTTTTTTTTTTTTTTTAGTTAACGATAATAACCCTGACTCAAATTTTTTTTATTAAAGGTTTAACAAAAACTATATTTTTAGGACCCCATGAAATAAATGTTTATTTTTTTCTCAAAATCCTCGTTTTCCATTTTTATTTTTCGCGATTCAATTTAAATGGTTTAATTATATTTTCAATTTAATGATCAAAATTCAAGTCTAAATAATTCATAAAACTTTTTATTACCTTTTTTTTTTTTTTTTTGCAATACAGCCCTATGAAAATGTTTATTTATTTATTTTCCAGAAATTCTGTGTTCTGTTTTCTGGATTTATGATATAATACAAAATCATTTTCTTTTAGATTCTGTGTGTATATGATATGCCTTAATTGTAATTTATTCATCCAAAATTTGGCAAATTCTGTGACATTCATACGGTCAATTTACATTTTTATGACTGAATTTCTCGATTCAGTCCACGGTTTTCCTCATTATAGAAAGTATACGGTCAAGATGAGAGACTTTTACTTGTCACAATAAGTCTTTTAAAGATAACAATAAATCACAATTCACCTTCTTGGAGGAAATACACCTGTCCTCATGTTGCTCTAAACCCGTTCAACTAAAAAAAACTTGTCATCTTGTTCCGCGTCATAATGTTGTTTTGAAGCTGTCGGCCGAGAGCAGAGCAAGTCTTAATCTGACCCGGGAGGGGGGTAGTTGCTTTATTTGAGTTAGTTGCCTAGCAGATGTGAAGTGAAGAGAACAGCGTGATGAATGACTGATGTTCGTCATGCATGGTTGCATAATGCCTCTAATGCACACCTGTAAATGAGTCCTTCTTGTCCAGACACATCGAGCGGCGCAGAGGCTCCATGCCAGTTCACTTCATATCAGTCTTATAGAGTATCACTGCAAGTTCATTGAGAACATGAAACTTATACAATTTTAATTGATTCAACGTTTATTAAAGTCCCCCTGCGGTGTAAATCGGTACTTTCCTGTAAAGAAAACATGCAAGGCCTTTAGTTGGAAGAGAATTTCCACAGAAGCCTGTGTTGTAAATCATTGGAGGAAAGACCTTCCCCTGCTGTAGTTATCTAGTAAGGTATCGGGTTGTTTATTAGCCCAGACAAGATCTCCGGACTAACAAGAGCGAGGATCGTTTCTAAGACGGAGTCTAATAGCCCGTCAGGTCTAATCTGATAAGGTCACAGATTACAGCTGGCCTCTTGTGTACGGCCACGTCTAGTCACACACACACACATCAGCGTGAACATCTCACACACTCCGCCATCAAAGGTGAGCGCACGTGTACAGATCCGTCTTTCACATTGGGGCTAAGAGGGTCAAAGGTCAGAGGAACATCAGTCATTTGTTGATCTTCAGCTTCTGTTAATGCTTTACAGTAAAAAGATCTGGCTTTTAATAATCATACTCATTATCTGTAAGTGTGGAGGAATATTGCATACGGCATTCAAGATTTCCTAAATATACATTTTGCGAGTGGACGACTACGGTAGGATGTGTGATGCATCGTCAAACTATTGTTATTGTTAACTAAAATTATTAAAAACGGTTTCCCTGATCCCTTGATTTGAAATTAAGCTGAAATAAAATATACTGTAAGTATTAGATGAGAAACATTAACTAAATTTTTTTTTAAAGTAAACTTGAGAAATTATGCTTTGGCAACTTGAAGTA
The DNA here is from genome assembly GCA_033366665.1 of Phoxinus dragarum. NCBI lineage: Eukaryota > Metazoa > Chordata > Actinopteri > Cypriniformes > Leuciscidae > Phoxinus > Phoxinus dragarum. The sequence goes on from JARPMJ010003071.1 coordinate 51,331, forward strand.
AATAAGTTGATGTACTAAAATAACTAAAATTTCAATAAAGAAATATTAACCCACTCATAAAAGTCACAACGCCAAAATTACTGATACTTAAACTAAAAACTGAAAATAAAAAAATAATATTAATAAATACTGTAATAGTATAAAGAACACTGTCAAGCATCAGTGTAATCAGGATAAAGTAACTCGAGACTTTGAAATCAGGCAAAAATATAATTTTGCTCAAATTTGTGAATCAAATTTGTTGAAAGATTAATTATATATTTGCAATTCTGAATGCTACCGCCTCTCTTTTTAATTACAATTACAATCACAATAAAAGGTAACCAAGGTGTTCAAACTTCTTTATCTGATTTGATTTGTGTGAGAAACACATTTGCATTCACTCCGATTTGTAATATGAATATTTTTAATGAATGCGATCGAGCTCACAGTGGTTAATGATTATCGATTCTCTTGTGCACGTCACGTGAGAAGTATTATTTGTGTTGTTGCTTATTAATATGGTTCCAAATCAATGATCATTTCAGCTCCGCAAGAATATAGCGATGGTATTGGACACCAAGGGTTGTGTAGAAGTTAGCTTCTGAACTGTGTGTGTTTGTGTTTGTAGCTGACGGATGGAGGAAAGGCAGCTAAAGCCAAGATCAGCGTTGGGGACGTCGTTCTGTCTATCGATGGCATCGCCACAGAGGGAATGACCCACCTGGAAGCCCAGAACAAAATCAAAGCTTGTACGGGGAACCTAAACCTCTCACTGCTGAGGTAAGAGACACACACACACACACACACACACACACACACACACACACACACACGCTGTCAATGTCTCATGGCACCCAGAAGTTTGGCTTGGACATGCAGATATAAATGGATATTGCATTGCATGACAAAAGTCTTAATACCTGGCATATTGGAATATCAATATCAATCACCAAATTGTGATGGACACTGGAATATTTAGTGTTTGTACGAGTTCTTGATTATCTACACTACCTGTCAATGGTTTGGAATAATAAAAAAGAAAAAAATTGTTTTTGAAAGAAAACCTTCTTTCAAAAGATTGACTCTGCTCACCAAGGCTGTTTTTATTTAGTAAAAATAGTGAAATATTATTATAATGTAAAATAGCTGTTGTGAATATCTAGTAAAGTTTAATTTATTCCTGTGATCAAAGCTGAATTTACCATCATTACTCCAGTCTTCAGTGTCACATGATCCTTCAGAAATCAGTGTATTATGATGATCTGATGCTCAAGAAACATTTATGATTATTATCAATGCTGAAAACAGTTGTGCTGCTTCATATTTTTGTGGAAACATTGCAATTTAAAAAGTTTTGGCTAAGAAAAATGTATTCATAAAGGACACATTATACTGATCTAAAGTAAAGACATTAAGAATATCACAAAAGATTTCTATTTAAAATAAATGCTGTTCTTTTGAACTTTCTATTCATCAAATAATCTTGAAATAATATAAAATTGATCATGGTTTCCTCAAAAATATGAACTGTTTTCAATATTGGTAATAATCATAAATGTTTCTTGAGCATCAAATGATTTCTGAAGGATCATGTGACACTGAAGACTGGAGTAATGATGATAAATTCAGCTTTGATCACAGGAATAAATTACACTTTACTAGATATTCACATAGAAAACGGCTATTTTAAATTTGAATAATATTTCACTATTTTTAATCATTTTTACGACCTTGGAGAGCAGAAGAGACTTTCAAGAACAAAAAAATTATAAATAGTTATTAATTACTCCATTATGTTGAGCACTAGTGTATCCTCAAAACTGCCTCTTCTCAGAGTTCATGCACAACCTTCATTGAAAGCGAACTCATGGTTGTCCAGATATGATCATGGATTGTGTAAATATGACAGCGGTTCCTCAGAGGAGACGATTTGTTTGGTTAACGCAGTTCTTGGCCGGGTTTGTCTCTTCCCATCATCCCGGGACACGCAGGATCTAATGCAGTCAAGATGTTGGGATCGACCGGCTCTGCTGTTTGTTTGAATGGCCTCTCTCTGCACATCATGTCTAGGGTTGAGCGAGTGTCCTGGCCACTGAATCTTTAATTGTAGTTTTGTTCAGTAATTATCAGTAGCTAAGTTTCCATCCACTTGTCAATCGAATTATCTGAAGTTCGGTGAAAAAAAACTAACGCGAATTAGGGCTGTCACTTTACGTTAGAAAATCGATTGCACAATCGATCGGACCATCCAACCCAAGATTCGAAAATGAAAATAGGGAATCGATTTTAAAGGCCTTTTTTTTTTTTTAACCAAAAAAGTAGTTTTAGGTGGACAGATCAATACAATACACAGAACATGTAGGATGTTGGAAAATAACAATGTCTTTTCTTTTAACCAAATGCTTTTTTAATATTCGCTATTACTTCAATGCAAGTGAGCAAGCGCACCGTTGTTTGTTGCTTAGTGACGTGTGTTCAAGTAAGCCAGAAATGTGCAGATTCTGCGCAACACGCTGTATTTAATATATTATGATGACTCACGAGTTGCATATTTGCACTAAATCCGCGCAGATTTGGCTACATGAACTTCCCCAGCAAAGTGAGTAAACATAGAAACACGCCAAATTGGCTCGTGATTTGACAGCGTTACCCACCAAAGCTAATTTTTACCTGCATTTGGCGGATTGGCGGGTGTTCATTTCAATCCCTGAATGTTGCACTCCTGTTTGTCATTGTGCACGAAACTTCACGCCAATAAATCATCAGAAATATTGCTGACTTGTGCGCATCTCAAGCGCCCTCTTTACGCTCGTCCTAATGCCTGTTAGTTGTCCGTGGATTTGCCTATATTTGGTTGGAAAATGGAAACGTCTTTAGACATGGATAATCGATTTTACAATCGATTCAATGAACACTTATGTCTCAAAAATCGAACAGGTTTAAAGCGAATAAAAACCTGTGCGTAATGACGTCACATGCTGTTTCGCGATCAAATCGAATTGATTTGAGACATTTTAAGGGGTTTCCATTCATTTTCGCACTGAATCGCACAACATTCAAGCCAACATTTGCTAACAAAGTTTTGCTAGACAAAATGCTATTCATTATTTATTCGGCAAATAACGTTTCCATCAGCGTTTCTCGTATAAGCCGTATATCGGTCAAGATCAAATCCGATGAGACCGAACGCATTTCATTTGAGTCGATATTCATGAAATTCAATCGAATTTTACTGCTTCCATAAGGCATTTTTAATTCGATATCATTTAATTTGGATAAAACGTGTGGATGAAAACATAGCTAGTGTTAGACATTCAGCTAAGGTTGCCGAATTACAATTAAAAGACTAGTGCATCATTAACTCATCATAATTTACACACACTCATGTCATTCCAGACCTTTTCTTCTTCTGTAGATTAAGTATATTTATGCATTTTTGGCAGATGGTTGACTTGCATTGCATTCAAGGAATGCATTTTTATCAAACCCATGAGCGTAGCATGCAAATTTCAAGATTAGAAGATCTAAATGATTTAATTTTATATACAATAAAAGCGAATGTGGATAAATGCTGTCAAGCTCTGGAAAAGGCCATAAATGTATCTATAAATAAAAATGTAAGATTGTGTGGAGAACAGACACAAGTTTATGCATTCAGATGTCCTGGAATATAGTCATAAATGCCACTTTTATGATGCTTTTTTTTGTCATTTTTGCAGCTGGACCTTATCCATTTCAATTATTTTCATTGCATGATTTATTTGTGAGAGGCTGTAGTAAATGAGGACAGTGTGATTACTTCTGCATGATTTATTCCTGTAAATGTGTGTTGACCATAGACAAATTAATTAAAAATGGAAGGGATACTGTAGATTAAATTTTTTTTTGATGTAGTTGGTTTGAAAAGAAGCACCTCTCTCAGTGCAGCAACAGGAACGTCTCATATTCTGGAGTTATGGGCCCTTTGAAAGGAAATTTAGGGAAGAGAGATTGTGCAAGAGCTCTGGAATCTCCCATTAAAGTCTTTTAGTGCCGTTTTCATAGCTGTTGAACATTTGTCAGTGAGTCTGCAAAGGCCATCAAACAGCACTTAAGCTTTACTATTAAGATAACATCACATTAGGAGCGCAGCGTTTACTCTGAGATCCCAGATCAGTGCGGTTCAGGTCTCACCTCAGCCGTAACTCGCTTATTAATAACCAGCATGTCTGTACGTGTTTCTGTAACGCTTGAGTATAAATATTGAGAGTCTGAGAAGTTATACTCTAAACCTCCTCATCCAGTCTTCCATTGCTGTCAAACCTCTTTTACATGACACAAATTACACGAGTTAAGGCCCGTTTACACCAAGGATAGTTTTAAAACATAATTTTAAAGTTGGGCTGCACAGTATTAGAGAAAACTTACATTGCGATATTTTGTTTTTCTGCAATGTATATTGCGATTTTATAAAAACAATTTCACCAGATGATTTCAATATCTCTATTTGAAAATAATGAATCATTCTAGAATAATTGGTTTTTTTATATAATTATTTTTTTAGGGGAGTGAATCTGCATAGAAAAAAATTACAAATTTCAAGCATAGATAGATGCATACAATTGAAATAAGCAGGTTTGTTTTTCAAGTAAATCTAACAGTGTTCAGGTACAGAAATTGTATACGCAAATGTAAAAGAACAGTCTGCACTGTATAAATGAAATAACTAATATGATTAATTAAAATAATTTATCTTTGTTAAAGCTACAAAAGTCAATTTCTCCTTTCTCTTTAGTTGTTTGATCATCATTGGTGACACATGAACGGCTGCGGGGATATTAGGCTGCTGTCACTTTAAGACGAATGCACAGATCTAATATAAATGACACGCATTCGTTTTTTCTCTCTATTTACAACACATAACCGACTGTGTTTACGAGAATACTCGCCGAGACGGGCATTTTTAATTCATTTTGCGTGCACGTGTCCGTTTAAGCTCAAGATAGTGCGCGAGTCCTCTTGCACTTGATTCCTCATTCGACTTAACACATGCAAATGATAAACTTTCACTCTATGATGGTTAAACTTTGCAATTAATCCGTGAAACACATGCGTTCTGAAAGCTGGCTTGTACGGATCAACCCTTATACTTGACATCGCACATGCTGTGATGTGACTATCGTGGATGCGCACATCGCGATAACGTTGCTAAAACGATATATATCATGTGGCCCTATTTTAAAGAATAGCAAAGTCCACAACACAACTATAATGATAGCGGCACAGATGAACAAAATCATTGTAATCACTTTCAGAATGATTTTATCCAGCTGATGAATGATAAAAATATTGACAGCCAATCAGAATCCATCCTGCTGTAACGAGCTCGAGCATTTAAAGTGACGTACAACAAAACTGCAGAACGCTTATAATAAACAGAACAATATTGTGCACTCGTGTTGATGCTAATATAGTTATGATTATATTTATTTCTGGTCTTTAGAGGCCAGTTGCATAAACACAGACTATCTTATGAAGTACACTGAAAAAAAATTAATGAATGCACAAACAATTTCACTCATAAATTACTGGTAATTTCACACAAAAAAATACAAAAACCACACACGCTGAATTAAACGTGAAATTTTGACGTTGAAGGACCTTATGTACATGAGAAGATGTGTGTTGAACTTAACAAATGAAAAAGTGCCTCTAATATGTTAAACTGTCATATCAAATCGCAACTATATTTGATTCAAGTGAGTGTAGCAAAGTTAAAGCTCAGGAAAGGAGGCGGTGGGAACCAGCGAACGTATAAAGTCCCCCTGTAGTCAATAATTGTATCACTTAACTCATATTTGATCACTAAAATGACATTAAAAAGTATTTTCCTTGAAAATGTTTTATTCATGCCTTTAAATGTGTCGAGAGTTAAGGGTGTCGAGTTACATTCAAGACATTTAGTATGCGCGGTTCTATGAATATGCAAATGAGCCCCGCCTCCACTCACTCACTCACTCAGAGATCCACTGGTTGACGATCACACGTTGATCTGATTGGTTACAAGGTAGTGTGTGACGTCAGAAACACCAGCGATTTCAAACCGTGTTTTTGAGAAAATACTCAGCAATGCTGTCCACTTATGAATTTAAATGAAAGGATTGTAATGTCCGCAACACTGCTACTTACTCCCATATTTAATAAAAAGGCAATGTTTCGACCGTACTGGGTCTTCTTCAGGCAAAAGAGGGTCTTCTTTTGCCTGAAGAAGACCCAGTAGGGTCGAAACATTGCCTTTTTATTAAATATGGGAGTAAGTAGCAGTGTTGCGGACATAACAATCCTTTCATTTTAATATTCCTTTTTGTCCAGCACCTGCCAGAAGTTGGGATGTGCACACAATAACCCTTTTTAATACACTTATGAATTTACACATGGTTTGTCTTAAAGCATATTCAAAACACCTCATAGACATAAAAACAACATTAAAAGGTTGGTTTTCACCACAGGAGGACTTTAACACATTAAAATAAACAATAAAATGAAAGTTAAGTGGCAGCCTCTCATGGACGACTGCTGTGTAAACATAAACAACATTTCTGGATGAACTGATTATTTAATGTTGCGTATCAAATGTGCGCTGACACAAAAATTGCTTTGCTATTCCTCATAATCCTTGATCAATCTGATCCAATATGACATCAATGTCTTTCAGTCTTTCAGTCTGCTTTGTCTCTTGAGATCTTCAAACGGCTCATGCTGTGTTGATCTGCACTGGATGAATCAAAAGACTGGTGCAGATTTCCATTCGTCCTCCTCCAGCGCTCGCCCTCCACATCCAAACCAAGATTTGTACCGTTTTGTTTTGCGTCAACGTCTTCGATTCGTTTCAAACCACATGTTGCTCCCCTACCTTGTTTTCTTAAGGATGTTTCCAGACCGTATTCATAAAGTACTGTTTAAAATATGTGTACAGAGCGGCGCCTGAGGTTTGGGGCAGGTTTGCAGGAGCAGCGGCTCATGTGTTTCTCTGTCTGTGTTTCTCTTTCTGTCCTCAAACCCTCCGTCACCTGCCGGCACACAGCTTCTGGGAGGTTCAGGGTCGCGATGGCTGTTTTTGCCCACTTTAAAGGAACACAGCGACTTTTTGTGACTTTAGCTTATTCCCCGTATCCCTCAGAGTTAGATAAGTCCATACATACCCTTCTCATCGCCGTGTGTGTCGTAACTCTGTCTGACGCACCCACCGCTAGCCTAGCTTAGCACAAAGACTGGAGGTAAATGGCTCCAGCTAGCATACATGCTCCCAATAAGTGACAATATAACGGCAACATTTTCCTATTTACATGTTGTGATTTGTATAGTCACTGTGTGTACAAATAATCATGTGACCTTGTTATTTGTACACGCTGTGTAAATAGGAAAATGTTGCCGTTATTGTCACCTATTATTATAATTTAGCATTTTTTAATACTTAATATATATATAAAAACTATATAGTGTATCGCCAGCTCTTAAAATGCATGAAAATTGTCTAGTTTGTTTAAAGTTGAGACATTTTTGCTTGTGCATTTCCCATTGAGAGACGAGCAGCACCAGAAGAAGGTCTTTCTCGTCTCTGTGAGAAATAGTTGTTGAAACCCTGTGTTGAAAGTTAAGAGGAACTGGTAAAACCGAACAAAGTTGGTGTTTTAGACCTTTACGGCACAGGAGAACCAGTAACCGTCTGAACTCTCTCGCTCTGATTCCCAACACAGGCGCTTATTCTCTCTGAAATGCATTATAGTAGTACATTTTTACATGCTTTATTAATTAAACGAGGTTAAGTTAATATACCGTTCCCTTAACTTAACGTGTTATGGCTGCCCTTCCCATTACATAATTTCCTGCTTTCCATTATGCCATCATTCAGATTGATGTCATGCTGGTGGATTGACCGTTGAATTTTCTTAAACCTTGCAGTGGTTAGAAAATGAACGTAATATACATAATTTAATACATGAAATAAAGATGCAATTTGTTTTAAGTCAAGTCACTTTTATTTGTGTGCTTTTAACAGCGATAACAGGAAAATAATGCAACAAAGTTGTCCAGCATCACAGTCCAGCTTAAACACTGATATTTGTCTCAGAATCTGCTTGCAGAAACACAATTCAAGTCGTCATGAAATAAAGATTAACACGTTTAGCACATCGTTCAGTCATGTAGAAACATGAAATGTCACATTATGGAAGTAAAAATGGTTCCTTGCCACGGTCACCCTTTTATGTGTTTTTACATCATGACTATTAGGATTATATGATTAATTTAATATTCAACAATATTATTGATCTGCCTGCATTGCCACCATTATATGAGAACTGAGCTGGACGATGACATCACGGTTTTCTCCAGAGCGGCTATATATATATATATAAATTAACTAAATTAATAACCTTTTCATCAACAAAAACAGACCATCACTGAACTGACTTAAAAATGACCTGCTCCACACTCCTGAGAGTTTCTGCTTTAACGGTGTAATCGTTCCATTAACACACACTAACGCATCACTTTAATAAACTGATCTTATGAGGCGAGTGTGTACGAAGCCCTCCTGTTCTGGCAGGACCGGTCACTCTTCAGCTAAAGGCATGAGACTGATCCGGCACTGAGTCATGTGTGGATGCGCAGGATAATGCATGTGCAGAAACTGCTGAAGTCGCGGTTCGTGTCCGACCCTGTGTTCACGTCAGGAGACTCTTAAACTCGTGCACATGATGGTTCTCCGAGCTGAAGCGCAGTAACGGGTCTCTCTGAGGCGCTGTTTGGCTCGCTGTGGTTTTGTGGAAAGCTCCACGTGAAGCGATGAGGTTTCCCCGGCACACCGGCGCTCTGTGTTCATCACACGTCAGCACCGAGGTCACCCACACGCCTCGTGCATGATGTCATTTCCCCTTTTCCACACACACTCTGCTCAGTCACTTCTGACCTAATGCACTTTAGAGATTGATCAATATTTGTCTTTTTCCGATGTTTTTATTAATTTTATCATGACTTATGTTTTTTTTTTTTTTTTCTGATTATTTAATTTCTATTATATTTGTTTTATTTGATATTTTATTTCATTTTTAATGTCATTTTTTTTGTTTTTTGTTTTTTGTTACACTATTAGCTACTAACAAAAAATTATGCTATCAAGCTGACAACAGTTTGTTTTTTATATATTTTATTATATTTTATTTTTAATTTAATTTAAATTTAATTTTTTCTTTTATATTTATTCTATGTATATTCATTCTATTACAATGCCAACATGAAATATGATTTATTTATTTTTAAATATTCAAATATTTATTTATTAAATTGTATGTATTAATTGTGGCAAATTTATTTGTCTTTATATTGTTTTATTTGCCGCAAAAACAACTGAAATTAAAAAAATTATGAAATAAAAGACGAAATAGTTCAATCATTCAATAAGTCCAAACAATCATTATACCTCAACAATTACAACATAAAAATGTTGCTGATGTTGATATTTATATTTATAATATTTATATAGAGTGTGGCACAATTATTTATATATTAAATTTGGCAAATGGTTTTATTTTTCTCTGTTTTGAACGTTGTCTGACTGTGAGCCTGATGAACTTGCACTCTGGATTCGGTTTGAAACATTTCGCCTGTGTGATCACGTCCCTATTTCGCATTATTAATCATTTCATCCTGTTATATATGATGTTTTTATCTGCGAGTGGATCCCGCTGGAGCTGATAATGAATCTCTTGAAATGTCATTTGGTGTATATTAGTTGTGGCGGAGTGGAAGGAAAAGCCATTTTCTCTGTCAGAGGATGGAAATGCAGGTATTTGCCATCAGAGCTTTATAAGCTGAATAACACAGAGCTGAATAACACAGAGCTGAATAACACAGAGCTGAATAACACAGAGCTGAATAACACAGAGCTGAATAAGCTGAATAACAGCTCACAGTTCCCGGCTGATTTAATCATCTTCCTCCTCAAGCTCACCGTATGCCAGAGACATTATGAAACTTCTGTTTGTGTTTGTGTGAGATATGAGGAAACCCTACTGTGCTCATGGGTTTCATTAGAGCTTGATTTTATGTGTTAATTTGTTTTCTTATGATTTATTTATTTTCCATTTAATTTCTTTTAATTTTGTTGTTTTTATTTTATATTTGTATTTTGTGCTATTATTTTCTTTACTTTTTTTATATTTTGTTTTCCATTTTATTTCATATTTAAATTTATTTTTTATTTTATGTTATGTTTTTTTATTTTGATGTATTTATTTTGTATTTCTATGTTGTTGTATGTTATGCTTATAGTTTGTTTTTATTTTGTTTTGCTTTTTTTATTTTGTTTTGCATTTTGTTTTGCTTTTTATGTGTTTATATATATATATATATATATATATAATTTTATAATGTTCTTATTTAATTATTATATATATATATATATATATATTTTTTTTTTTTTTCATTTTAAAGTTTATTTTTATTTATTTATTTTCCTTTTAGGGTTAGTCTGTAGTCATTTATAATTTCAAATAAAAATAAATTAACTGGTTGTGCATAATTATTGCAAAGGGTGTTTAGGTGGTGACTGATGCAGTGCGGCGTCTCAGTTTCATGTCACGAGTCTTTCTGTTGATTTTGGCTTGTGGAGTTTTCCCAGCGTGTCCCGTCAGTATCAAACCCTGGGGCCAAACGGTGTGTTTGTGAACGCTTCTCCTGCAGTGTCCTGTTCACTTTCATTGTGTTCTTTAAAAGGCGTACTTTTATATTGTATTTAATTTTTAAAAATATTTTTGTATTTTATTTTTTATATATATCTTCTTTTTTCTTTTCTTTTTGGTTCCTTCGTAATCATTATAATTCTCTTCCATTGGAAAAAATTAACTATTAAAATGTTTAAATTAAATAAAGCCAGCTGAGAAAAAACAGGTCAAATTGCAGAACTTGTCTGTGAAGAATGATCCTGGTTCATTCAAATGCAAAATTGTATTTTATTATATTATTTATTTTGTTTTAGGATAGGTTTGTAACAATTATAATTATTTTCCATTTTAATAAAATAAAACAAAACAATATATATGACATAAAAGCAGTGTTGGAGGAAGCAGGATCATTCTTTAGAGATCGATCTGCTTCCTCTCCGCTGCTTCTATTGTTCATGTCTGTCCCCATGAGTGTGGACTATTCCTCTTGTGTGAGCGCCTTTAACTTCCTTCTGCAAGTGTTTTCTTTGTGTTCCCGGCACTCCACCTTTGCTCCTTATTATAAGTAGGCCCGCCGGGCACAAAAGAACCGGCCTTGCAGAAACCGCTCGGCTTTCCTAATATGGAAGCGGTTGAGGATGCGGAACGAGTCCGCACTGCAGATCTGTAGGAAGCGAGGGCCTGTTTGTCGCCTGTTTTGAGGACGGAGGTTGTTTATGAGGAATGTGGAGGTCGTGTCGGATGTGATGTTGATTAATGAGGACGAATGAAGCCGTCTAGACAGTGTGACAAGAATGCACTGATAAACCAGAACATGAAGTATGTCTGAGTTCTGGAAAAACAAAACATCTCCAAATGCACTTTCACTGGAGGTTTGTTGACACAGCCATTTTTCAGATTGTGTTTGGGTCACAATGATGGGAACACGGCTGGATTTAACTATTGTTTCAGGGCTCCACGCATATGCAACAATTTTTTTGAGTGTGTGAGTTTGACGTGATCACGTTTGTGCGAGTGCATAGTCACACACTCAATCGTGTCTGCCCCGCTCTTGCATTACGGCAGTTTCACACCGCAAGCGTATGTTTGCTGCCATGGGCGTCAGTTTGGGTTGAAATGTGCTGGGGTCAGAGACTCATTCGGAAGTGCAGTTTCAGAAGTGCTGGGTACAATGACGCATTCATTTTCCTCTTTTGCGCAGGTCATTTGAAAGACGATGTCCTGTAGCTCATCGGTTCCCAACAGGGGGGTCGCGGCCCAGATGGGGGCGTCAGCGAGCTCTTTATGGGGTCACATCATATTTTGAAAAGTTTTGAGCAATGAGCATTAAATAAAAGTCCCTTAACTTTGTTCTGTTCAAAATGTACACAATTTATATAATGAGCGAGTTAATCATGAATCCATTTTCCAATCCGTGTTTTTGTCTGATCCTGAACCACTGGTACTCCTATAATAAGTGTTTACACTGGGACTATTTTACATGGGTTCGGATCGCTGTGGAGTAGCCCAGGACCTGCGTGACTCGTCATAGACGTACACAGAGAGAAGTAGTTCCGGCGACAATGTTCTTCCGAAAGACGCATTATTCCGTTAATAAACGCAAGTTTATTATCGCTCGCTATAGCGTCAAAAGCGTCAAAAATAAAGCCTCACGTTGATAAAGCCTCACTAATAACATGCAAGTATTAAGGCCCCAGACAGCAGTCAGTTAGTAGTAGCCTATATTCTTTCTTTTTTTACCTACACACAGTGTGAATATTTTTGTTATTGCATTTCTAATAGGGCCAGTTTATAGGCTACTCCTCGGCTTACGTTTTTAAATTGCAAAGGGCCTACTGCTGTTTTTGTTATTGTATTTTCAATATTATAGGCTATTATTTGTGCATAAACATATCTCAGTTATAGTATCAGTTATAGTAAACATACCGTTTGTTTGAAAACAACAAATTTTGTCATCCTTGCTGCAAGCTTACTAGAGCGATAATATCATTAAATGTGAAGGGGCCCTAAAATATTTTCTTGGGAAAAAGGGGGTCTCAGACAAAAAAAGGTTGGGAACCACTGCTGTAGCTTACCTACTAATGTAAGCTCTCCAATCTACTATGCTCTCCACAGAACATAAAATATTCATTTTATTTTTCGTATTCGCATTTGTTACGGTCTCTGTTACGGACGTGACGGTTCTCGGCCACAGACGTGACCGGACGTGTCTCCTTGCTATATTTGACATATTCATAATCATTACTTTTGCCAGTTCTTTGTGACAGCTTTTATTTATTGTATTTAGTTCAGGTTTATTTAACAGGGACAATACACACTAATAATACATAAATAAATGTACAGTGTGCCAAAATTAGCCAAAAGGCTATTTTACATCTGCTGTCCCTGGACAGATCTTATGTCACACCTAAAAAAATAAAAGGATTGAAATCGTACATACAGGTTAATAAGAATAAAATAATTACTAAACCAACATATAAAATAGAACAACTGGTCAATATCAACAACAACACCAACACACACATGCCAAACTGTCAGGTGCTTTATTGGCAGTGCCACCCTTACATGTTACATGAACGGGTCACCACCGCATCAGCACCGAAAACATGGAGAATAATACAAATAAAAAATAAAAATCGTGATACGAACCGAATCGTGTATCGTTACAGCCTTACTAGCAGTAGCAACCCTAAAAAGGTGGTGGGTACAAAATGACTCATGACGAAATCTGCTGAGTACGCGTCCCCACCGAAATCGACGCCTATGTTTGCTGCGCTGCTCACGCTCAATTAAAGTGACAGCACTCTTTTGATGGACAAACTAAACCAAATATGATTTCCCACAAAAAGTGCTCAAAGTGCACAGAATATGCATGTCTAGTGTGCTTAACAAGAACGGGAGTATGTCAGAAAAGAAAATTAAGAATCAAACATATTTATAGAAGATTTACCCATATGTGACCCTGGACCACAGCACCAGTCTGGAGCCGCACGGGTATATCTGTGGCAATAGCAACTATACACTGTATGGGTCAAAATGATCCATTTTTCTTTTATGCCAAAAATCATGAGGATATTAAGATCATGTTCCATGAAGATATTTAGTAAATTTCCTACCGTAAATATATAAAACATGTATTTTTGTGAGTGAATGCAGCACAATCGTGAACATAAATGCACAACTTTAAAGGAGATTTTCTCAATGTTTAGATTTTTTTGCTCCTCAGATTCCAGATTTTCAATAGTTGTATCTCGACCAAATATTGTCATATCCTAACAAACCATACATCAATGGAGAGATTATATTCAGCTTTCAGATGATGTATAAATCTCAATTTCATAAAATTGACCCATGTGACTGGTTTTGTGGTCCAGGGTCACATTTAAACTTGTAATTAGTTTGGTTGAAAGTACTAGCCAGATACATACTTACTTTTAGTTTATTATGTAATACACAGACAGGTAGCCTAAGCTCTATCACTACCCAAATCGTACCAGAGTTTGCTGTTTTTTATTTATTTTTAATTTATCCGTCGAGTTTGCCGTCTCATCAACATATCGAAGTATGATTGAAACAACATGATCGGAGCTGTATCTCTAGGTTGTGTTTGTTGTTTACCATTCACATGCGAATGTTGTACCACACCCCATGTTAACACAATCTTTCAAGACTATCAAGTTTATAAATAACCAACTTATAGGCTAGTTGTCTTTGTAAATAAATGCTCAGTTGTGTGCTTTTTTTTTGACGCTGTACACACGTTTCCAGTGTAAATACCCTAGTTATAACAAGGGAACTAAACATGCTTCTTTTAGTCACCGAAGAGCGTCCAAACCACCTGAAGATTCATCTGGAAATCTCACTTCAGACACTAAAGCATTACGGCTCTTCAGAGACTGAACTCGGCTGCAGTTGTTTTACACCGTGGAGACAGCTTGTGTAGTTATTCCTGCCTGGCCTCGAGTGGCAGGGGATGCTGGGATCGAATGCCATAGTTTGCTCTCTGCTTTATTTATGGCCCGTGTAATGTAGCGTACAGTGGGAGCTGCAGTTTGTGTGAATGGCAGCCAGAATTGAGTCCTTATTCAAACAATATCAAGAGTCTATCTGTCAAACGAGTCCCATTATTTACATATTCACATGCTGACTTTAATTCATTCAGTGTTGCTTTGTGTTTTACAATCAATGCTAAACATGTGTTTTGTCTTTGCAGATCTTCCAGTGTCATTAAAAGGGAGACCCCAAAGGTATGTACCTTTAAAATAATCATAATATAAACGTGTAATGCGTGTCCTAACTAGGTGCATTTCCAGTATCAAGTGTTTAAATGTACAATAAAGTGCTTATAATTACCCCCCCAAAAATGCGTTATAATGCATCATGTAGCTGACGGCGACAAGTTGTTCTCCATTCATGACGTCAAAATATAAACTTGCATCAAAAAATATAAATTGTTTTTGTCAAAAGCCCAATTCGCACGGGATAAGAGATCTCAGGAAACCAGCAGAAGTGGGAGAGGAACTCGATTTGTGCTCCTGTCGTCATGTGTGTGTTACGCTGCTTCCTGATATCACGTGCGCAAACACACATCCTATATTTATATATATAAAACGGTTATGTCCGGTCGAACGATGTATTAATAACTTCAGATTGGATTGTGTTGGTAATAGGCCTAATGCTAAAAGATGTTTCGTGCTTCTAACAAGTGCTGTCGATCTTCTTTCTGCTCTGAATGGTGTGTGGAAAACACTTGAGTTTGTCCCAGCGTCTATATGGAAGTAAAATAATGCCAAATGTTTTGGAAATAATAAAAAAGCCTGTTGAATTGCACTACTTAAAAAATATATGCATTGCATTAACCATGATTGCATTTTAATGCATTGTATTTTTAGGGCTTGCATTTTTATTGGCTGAAATTCAACATGGTTGTATATTTAAGCTGTGAATATTTCAATTCAAAACATTTCAAACACATTTTCAGTAATAAAAATTCAATAATCCATATTCACCTTTCATATTTCATTCCCAAGATATTCAAACTGTTTAGAAATACACCCTATAATAATCAACAGGCAATTTTCAGTCTAATTTATTTCGCTTAACAAATTCAGTGGTTCAAATTCAACAGTAAATTCAACATTGACATCCAGGAACGGCAGGAAAAGCAGTAGATTACCGAGCACAATCTCCATCTGCTGTTAGCGAATTTGTAAAGCGAAATAAATTAGACCGAAAATTGCCTGTTGAATATTATAGGTTGAATTTTTAAACAGTTTGAATATTTTGGAAGTGAAATATGATTATTGAATTTGTATTAATGAAAATGTGTTTGAAATGTTTTGAATTGAAATATTCACAGCTTAAATATACAACCATGTTGAATTTCAGCCCATAAAAATGCAAGCCCTAAAAATACAATGCATTAAAATGCAAGAAATGGTCAATGCAATGCATATATTTTTCAAGTAGTGCAATTCAACAGGCTTTTTTATTTCAATAACATTTGGCATTATTTTACTTCCATACGTCTAGAACGCGACTGAATGCTTTTTCAAGCGTCTCCATACTTGGAAAAACTGCAGAAAAGTAAGTTTAAACACGAAATGACAAAATATTTACGGCGGGTCTATTCGCACGGGATTAGTATTACCTGAGGTCATTTTTCCGGACCTTTTTACTGAAGGTAAAAGTCGCCGTAATCTTTACTAACATTGTCCGTGATGATCACTGAGATGCACATTCGGACGGGACTAAAATCAGAGCATCTGAGAAGCTCTGGTGATTATTACTTTACCCCACCATGTTACACTAGTCCCGTCCGAATAGGGCTTTTTCAGATCGATGATCAAAACACAGATGCAGTAGATCGAGTCCATCAACATCCTAATAGCTTCAGTCGTTCCCTCTTCAAGGGTTCAACATTCATTAACATTAGTTTAATATTTGATGATTGAGATCTTTTCAATGTGCGTCAGCAATGCTTCTATCGCTCGTTTCTGCTTCTTCTTCTCCTGTGTTTTGATCAAGAGATTCTTTCAGAAGATGCGTAATAGCGCCCCCTATTGTATAACACTGAAAACTCGTCAATTGCTCGTTAATAGCAGGGAAATAGTTAAGAACATATTTAAATGTATGGTGATGTGAAGCAGGAGTTTGGACCAATTCGATTTCACTGTGGGCGGGGCCTCCTAGTGCATTGTGACGGATTATAGCTCCGCATCACGCCTGGTTAGGACACGCATGTGACGTGTAGCATGTTTGAAATGCCTGATCTGATGCATGACACTGAAGAACTGTGAGTATTTCTGCATCCCCTCATTACAGTTTGTGTCTGCACTGAGAAAGCTGGTGTAGAATTTAATTTGAAACAATTTTCTCATAAATTGCTAGTAAATTTCACAAATGATTACAAAGAAACGGCACACAATGAATTAAGCGTGACAATTTGAAGTATGGAAACTTAGAGTATTCTCTTGTCATTTTTGTTTTATTTACAATTTGGAAAAAAAATGTTTTGCTGTGTGGGGAATATTTACATTTTTACGATATTTGTGTCTAATATTTATAATATGTTCATGTAAAACCTAGAAAATTTTAAAGAAAAAATAAACTAACAGAAATTACGGATTTAAATATGCACAATGTTAAGTTAATGTACAGTCAACAGAACTCATGAAAATAATGTTTGCAACTTAAAAAGTTGGATTAAACCAAATAAATTAGATTTGCAACCACACTCAAAATGAAATGCTGGGTTATTTTAACCCAATTTTGGGTCAAATATGGACCAAGC
The DNA here is from genome assembly GCA_033366665.1 of Phoxinus dragarum. Lineage (NCBI taxonomy): Eukaryota > Metazoa > Chordata > Actinopteri > Cypriniformes > Leuciscidae > Phoxinus > Phoxinus dragarum. The sequence goes on from JARPMJ010003071.1 coordinate 68,809, forward strand.
ATTTTTAGAGTGCATGCATTTCAGTTTAGTGTAAGCGTTAAGGCTGTAATGAGGGACCGTGGCTCCTGCATGCGTGTGCTGTGACGTGAGCATGTTGCATGTGTTTCATCACTTCCTGTAGGAGGAACCACTGGAGATCATAAAGCCTGTGCCGATCAGCCAAACGCCTGTACCCGCCACCAGTCTCGCCCCGGGCAGCAGCGCGTACAATAAAACTGCACGGCCCTTTGGCGGGGCCGTTAGCACGGTTCGCTCCATCAGCCCGTCCCCGACACCCGTCGCACCCAAAGCCTCCATCCCCTCCGCATCTTCTGCATTCACTCCAGCGGCTCCCTCCCAGCCTCCTCAACCACCCTTCCCACTCGGTGGCTCCGCCCACCGCTCATCTAGCTCCGCCCCGAAACCCGCCAACTCGTCCTCCACTTCCTCGTCTGTCCCCACCCTCTGCCTGCCAAGCTCCGCCCCTAAACCCGCCTCTGGCCGCTCCCCCTTCGCCAGCTCGTCCTCTACTTCCTCCTCTGGCTCCTCCTCCCCGGCGAGAGTGACAGCTCCTCTGGCTCCTCCCCCCCCGGCCCCCGTCGCCCCTCAACCCTCCGTCTATAACACGCCCATCAACCTCTACTCCAATGTGAACGCGTGCGAGGTGGCCATGGGCCAGAGACGTGGCCTGATGGAGAGCAAAGGCATTGTGGAACATCATAACGGGTAGGTTTCACCAATCAACTTCCAGTTCTCCATACTTCTGTTTCCTTCGTTTACTCTTCCTCGCTTTACTTTAAAGATGACATATTATGCCCCCTTTCACAAGATATAATATAAATCTATGGTGTCCCCAGAATGTGTCTGACATTTCAGCTCAAAATACCAGATCAATAATTATAGCTTGTCAAATTTGCCCCATTTTGGGTGTGAGCAAAAACATGCCGTGTTTGTGTGTCCCTTTAAATGCAAATGAGCTGTTTCTCCGCCCCCATTCAGAAGAGGGCGGAGCTTCAGATACAATAACAAAACACGCAAAACTGTTGCAACGAACTAGAGTAGCGTTCATCTACTTTTTACACATCTTTATGATGATTCTATATGTTTTCTCTTCTCCAGAGATCCCTGGTTGAAAACAGACGTGTTTAATGCGTGGTTTAAAATGAGGAATGTAAAACTTGTGGTTTGGTTAAAGCTCTTAAACATGTCTTATTTGTCTAAATAGTCATTCTGAAGTGAGACTGTTCTGCACAGAGGATCTGCTGATCTGTTGCTTGCATGATTGCTGTTGGTTGAGTTTGCTCGTGTAAACAGTGCTTTATGGAGAGTTACATCATTTTTTTAGTTGACCCACAAATGCTGTTTTTGGTGTTGAAATGCTTTTGGATGGGAATTGCAGTCCACGGGATGTTTTGAACACTAGACAACACACACACCGCTCTCTGTGGGGGAAGCGTATGGGAAAGTTGGGCGTCAACTTGGGAGAAAATTGATGGTTTGAGCGAGTGACTCTCAGTCCTGAAAACCTCATTCACTTATTTAAGATGAGCTGGTGATGATCTCCGACATTACACAATCTGCTCTCTTAGTGCTTTTATTATTTAACAGGCATTTCTAGATTCGTTTTTAATTATTTATTAATAAATGTGCTATTTTTTCTATTTAGATTCGTTTTATATCTTTATATATTTTAATATAAAATATAAAAGCGCTTCGGGTTTTAGAAAAGCGTATAATAAATAAAATGTATTATATTTAATTATTATTATTATTTAAAGGGAAATTTCAACAGATATACTTGTGAATATGCTACTCTTGCAAGAATGAATGAACTGTAAAGATTTTTTATATATTTTGTTTAGTTAAAAATTATATTTTATGTTTATCTATTTTTATATTTAATAATTACCATTTAATTATTTAAAGAATTAAAACATATTTATGTATTTTATTTAATATTTATTTATTATGAATTATTTATATATTTTGTTTAGTTAAAAATTATATATATTTTGTTTATCTATTTTTATATTTAATAATTACCATTTAATTATTTAAAGAATTAAAAAATATTTATGTATTTTATTTAATATTTATTTATTATGAATTATTTAATTATTAATTTTATTTATTTAAATTGAAGTATTAAACTTTAGTGTGTAACCTTTACATTTTCTTCATAAATGTCTTCGTTTGAAAGCACATTTTTCATGCGTCTTCACGATATGTGGTCTTGTTTTCATAGTTTTATTTACTCTCACTTCAGTTTTGACTTGGAAGTCAACAGCAGATCAAAGGACGCTCGTAAAGCGGTAATGAGTCTGTCTGAGACGAGCGCGTTCCCTCTCATGTGGTTTTCCTGATCCTAGTAAACACGTAAACTGTGTGTCCCACATGCTGAGACGCGGATAAACACACCGTTCTGCTTGATATTCTGACCACAGGAGGAGAGCAGCGAGCGTTCTTGGACACGTTCCTCATGATGTATTATTATGAGCTTCCTGGTCCCAGTGATCGTGAAGTCAACAGGAAAAAGGGAAGAACGGGTCGACCTTTTGCCCTGACAATCTAAATCCCAGGAACGCTGATGGATTATCCAGAGAGATCCTCTCTTCCTCTGTCCTGATTGTCTTAAAGGGGTCGTTATCCCAAAGTAGTGTTAACCCTTAAACGCACACCTCGGGTCTTTATTGACCTTGGACAGGGCTTGACATTAACTTTTTGAGGCACTTGTCCTTCGGACAAGTAATTTTATGGTTCACTTGTCCATGCACAAAAGTCACTTGTCCAGGTAAAGATTTAAAAAAAATTCATTTATTTTTGATAAATGCCACTTTCGACCCGGCAGAGGCTGATTTACCAAGGGATACTTTAAACCGTGTAGCTACTTTACATCTGAACATTAGCTAATATTAACGATGTACATTTAACCAATACTAATGCTGTTAACGCTTGTTTACAGTACACGGATGCCGACGCTAGCTAGCTAACGTCACTTGTCAGCCGGGTTGGGTTTCCCCCGACAGACGCCACAGAACATCACTCCGTCTTCATAAATAACCCAGTCCAATTCATTTCCATTTGGTTACAAATTTTCGTTCCCCGTTTTATTTCGTATGGTGCTGTTGGTGTAACTGTACGGTGACTTGTTTTTGGAGCTTGTCCTGGCGCTTTGAGGCAGGTAAAAATGTTTCAACTTGGACCGACTCCTGATTGGCCAATCAAAGCATTCTGAGTTGGACGCTGGTTCGACATATTGTGGGGGAAAAAATGTGTTCGTTTCAAATCTGTAAAATTAAATCTGTAAAATAGACGTAATGAGTGGCACATAACGCGAAGTAACATGCCATTTTATTTTGTTTGAAATTTAACTTGTCCAGTGGGACAACTAATTTTCACTTCTACTTGTCCTACAAAAAAAATCCTCTTGTCCCGGACAAGCCATTTTTTTTTAAAAGTTAGACATCATCCTCCTCAGTATTTCTCGATTTATCCATTAACAAGAAAAAAATATACAAAAGAAAGTCTGTTTTTGTCAGAAGTGTATTGGGTCACTAGTGACCCGACGTATGCAATAGTGGAAGTATTTATTTTCTGATGACTGAATAAGTGCAGTTCACCTCTATTCCTCAAGGTGGCGATGTCTGATACACAATAATGACGTGATGTTACTCTCATAATTACTGCAGGCATTATGCAGTTGATGCAATTGTTGATTGGGTTTAGACACAGTGTGTGTGCAGACGTCCGGTTGCTGCTTCTCATGTGCTGCGTTTAGCCGTCAGCCTCGACAGGAGTGTGTGTGTGTGGAGTGTGTGTAGATCCTCTGCGAGAGTTTCCAGCTGCGTTTACTGACTCGACTCATTAACATCCAGCAGCCGGAGTGAGTTTAGACTCGAGGTAAAGTCATTAACTCCACTGATGGAGGTGTTCGTTACTGACGGATCTCGTTCCACACACACGAGCGATGGATTGAGGACGCGAGGTGCGATCGGCCCTGTGTGTGTGTGTGTGTGTGTGTGTGTGTGTGTGATGCCTGAAACTCACTCAAGCACATGAACGCTGTAAGGGTCCCTATCAGGCTTTAACACTGTGTATAAATATATATTTATTAATTTATATTTGATTTGTTTGACTAGTTTACCTGTAAAATATCTAAACATCTTTAAAACAATTGTTTTATCATTGTTTTATTTATTTTATTGTTATCTTAAGATACATTTGGGTTTGAAGCAAATTATGAAAACATAAAAATACTTATTATGAATTCTCCTTAGTGACTTAAAATAGATGTGGAATTTTTTATATTTTTTTATTTTAGCAGAATATTTGATCCTTAATGACTTAAAATGTTTTATTATTTTTTTAATATATATATTTTTTTTACTTTTTTTTTTTTTTACTTTTTTTTTTTAAGCACATGCTTTTATCCAAAGTGACTTAGAAAATAGGATGTTACATGTTTATATCTAGCGACCTGATTAATAATTCAACGTAACTTGTTGCTCTTGCGTTTGTGTACATGTGTGAGTTTGTGTACGGCCTTGCATGTGTGTGTGAGTTTGTGTACGGGCTGCATGTGTGTGTGAGTGAGTTTGTGTACGGGCTGCATGTGTGTGTGAGTTTGTGTACGGGCTGCATGTGTGTGTGAGTTTGTGTACGGGCTGCATGTGTGTGTGAGTTTGTGCATGAGGTTTGATGGTGATTCATATCCTCTCAAACTGAAATCTCTCTCTCTCTCTCTCTCTCTCTCACTCTCTCTAGGAGGAGCCCATGACAAAGTTAGTGTGCTAGATGCAGTATTGTTCTGGTATCTGTGTGTGTGTCTGTGTTCTTTCACCATCTCTAACCCAGCGACACACTCATGATCACTCTCTCTATCTTTCTATTGAGTCATAGAGGGGTTTTGATGCAGGGTTTGGGGTCAGGATAGTGTGCTAGTGTTCATCATGTGCTGCTGTCAATCATCATGTGTCTGTGTGTGTATTCACGGCACTGGCATTAATTCTCTTGTGTGTTGTATAAATAGCAGCGATGACATTTACCTCCACATGCATTGTTACGGATGAGAGAGATTTACCAGGAAGACCAACACTGGTCAACTAGTTAAAACACAGACAGTGGCGCCATCTAGTGTTAGTAGTCAGTACAGGTCAAGATGAACATTTTACTCACTTAAAATGTTAAAGCTCACTTAAAATGTCTAATAAAATAATAATAATCGCTTTTTAGGAATTCATTTAGTAAGTTTTAAAAAAGGAAATATTACATTTACATTTTTTTTTTTAAATATGATTCAATTTGTTGGCACTGTTTAATTACTAACAACTAAAGTCATAAAAACATTTTTGTTACTTGAATAAATAAATAAATATTTATTTCAGCTAGCTGCCAACATTTCTCATTTTCATTTATTTGTTAAATGTGTAGATATTTTTTTTATAAATGACAAAAACAACATAATTACTAAAACTTTAAAATTAAAATCAAAGCCGATGTATAAAAAAATTATAATATATAATACATAAAAATGCAATATATAAATAAAAGCAAATTCAAAAATATGAATAAAAATATATCATCTTAATGATACTAATTTAACAGGTTTTTAAAAAACCAAGTAATTTACTATACAAACAATGTTTTTCCTTTTTAATGTAGAATATCAGCACTTATATTTACTATGAATTGACTTAGTATTTTTCAATTTATTACAAGATATTCTGTATTTATAGGACACGTTTTTTAAATTACATTTGCATGCAGAATTTAAAAAAAAAATTGGTGATCCCCCCCCCCCCACACACACACACATTAATAATAATAATAACAACAATAATAAATATCACCAATATAAAAGTAAATATTAAATCTATGAATAATATTTTCTTGACTTTTTATTTCCGTAGTGGACCTCAGAGTATTCTTAAGTGAGTAAAAACAGTGTTAATATAAATTATGGGGTGATTTTCTGTCTCTTTTCTCTGATTCTCTTGATTTCTGTCTTTTCTTTAGAAAGACTCCTCCCAGGTAAACCGATCCCAGTGTTTTATATCCAGCAGTTGTTGTGTTGAATGTTCAGTGATGTAGCGTGTGCGTGTGTGTGTGTGTGTGTGTGGTGTGTCAGAACGGCCCGGAAGCCCGCGTCGGAGCCGGAGCTGAACCACGCGTCTCTGCCCAGTGACTCCAGTAAGAAAGCGTCTGATGGAGGACACGGAGGACTGGCACCCGCGCACCGGCACGTCTCAGTCTCGCTCCTTCAGGATCCTGGCACAGATCACCGGCACAGAGAACGGTAGCAGCCGCTGAACTCCACACTTTTAAAAGCTTCAAAGCCATGTCAACTAATTGTACACTTTACATTTATGATCCATGCATGCATTCCTTTTGTACGTAATATGATCACTGTCTCTTCATTATGTTATCCTGATTATAAGTGACCCTGGATCACAAACCCAGTCTGGAGCCACACGGGCAACTATACACTGGATGGGTCAAAATTATCCATTTTTCTTTTATGCCAAAAATCATGAGGATATTAAGATCATGTTCCATGAAGATATTTAGTAAATGTCCTACCGTAAATATATAAAACATGTATTTGTGTGAGTGAATGCAGCACAATCGTGAACATAAATGCACAACTTTAAAGGAGATTTTCTCAATGTTTACATTTTTTTGCTCCTCAGATTCCAGATTTTCAATAGTTGTGTCTCGACCAAATATTGTCCTATCCTAACAAACCACACATCAATGGAGAGATTATTTATTCAGCTTTCATGTGATATAAAAAAATCTCAATTTCATAAAATTGACCTATGTGGTCCAGGGTTACACATTTTTAACGGTCAATATTATGTAAAGTTCTTGAAAGGCGCTATATAAATAAAACATATTATTATTATTATTGAAAGTCTGTCTTGCTTCTCTCCTCTAGATCAAGCTCAGGAGAACCGGCCTGGAAAGAAGTAAGTTCAGCGTCTCCTCCTCCTCACTCTTCTCTCCGATCACTGACGTTACGGGGAGTTAGTCATGAGAAGGGATTGTGGGTAATCAGCGCCGTTTCCTTCCTGTTTACATAGACACATCCCCTTTGAGACAGAAATAAAGTGTAGTAAAATTACGTATTATATTTATAAATTCCATATATTTTTTTTTTAAAGTATGCATTGTGGATTATATGACAAATGTCTATTTTATTTATAAATATTGTTGTTTTAATAAATATTTTTTATTATATTTAAAAACAACATTTATAAATATAATACATAAACATAAAATAGTATTTATATTTATAAATATTCTTATAAAAAATACGAATAATATTAATAATAATACTATAAAATTATAATATTTATATCTTTATAATATTTATAAATAAAAATGCATACATATATATATATATATATATATATATATATATATATATATACATATGTATATTACCATATAATACACATAATTGTATTTAATAATTTATATTATACAATTTACAATTTTTTAAATACAATTATACATTGTGTGTATTATATAACAATGTGTATATATTTAATGTATTATATTTATAAATATTTAAATATTTTTTTTAGATTATTATATATTATATTTATGCATTATATTCATTACAAATTATATATAAAATATACCAATATAATATTTAATTCAAAAATTGTTACACAATATTTAGTCAAGTCCTCTAATATAGCGCTTTTAACAATGTAGATTGTTTCAAAGCGGCTTTAGAGAGATAAACGGAGTATGATTTACTGAACCTGTAGAAGTGATCCAGTCACTGATGTAACGCTAGCGTTCGGCTCACAGAAGCTCGTCGTCCTCTGAAGCTTCGTTTCACTCGCTGTCCTCTGCTCTCTGAAACTGATCACTGTTGACTATAGCTGTGTAATCAGTTCATTTCCTCTCTGTCCTTCCTTCTCTCTCTCTGTGTGTGTGTGTGTGTCAGAGTGAATAAAGTGGACCCCGAGCTGCTCCGGCCTCAGTACAACAAGCTGAGAGACTGGCATCACGAGGTCTCGGCCCGAACGCTTAATGTGTAGCAGATCCTGAATATTCCCCACGCCTGTCAATCACAGAGACACAGTCATGTGACTCGTGTGTCTCTCCGCTGTGTGTATGAGAGTGTGTTGGATGGAGGAGGTTCCTGTCATGTGTGTGTGTGTGTGTTTCTCTGCATGCGGGACTCGTACTGGATCTGCATCTGTGGCTCTGTGTTCCTGCTGTGTGTCTGGACTTTCTTTCATCGCTCAATAAAGCTTTTCTTTCGTCTCTCTGCATCTGTTGTCTCTTCTTTTCTCTTTCTTTTCTCTTCTTCAACTGGGACTGTTGAAAAGCCGTTTGGTTTAATGGTTGAGTTTTGAAAGATGAAACCAAAGATTCAATTAACAATTCTATGTTTTCAGGAAGCATTATTATTATATACACTATACTTTTCTATTTTTAAAAGTAAATAACTTTATTTATCAAGGACACATTAAACTGATCAAAAGTGACAGTAAATACATTTATAATGAATTATAATAATACATATACTATAATAATAATATTTATAATATTTTAATTATTATATAATATATTGAATTATTAATATTAATAATTCAATATATTATATAATAATTAAATATATTATATCATAATAATTAAATATGATATTATATAATAATAAATTATTATATAATATTATTACAATATTATAAATATAATTAAATAAAATTAGTTACTTTCAAAAATGTTATTATCAAGGACACATTAAACGGATCAAAAGTAACAGTCAAGACATTTATAATGAATTATATATAATACATATAATATAATATTATTATTATTATATTATATTTAAGTATTATATAATAAATGTAATTATTAATATTAATAATTAAATATTATATTATATAATAATACATTATTATATAATAGTATTATTATATTATAAATATAATAAATAACATTTTTTAAAGTAACTAATTTTATTTATCAAGGACACATTAAATTGATCAGTAAAGACATTTATAATGGTACAAAATATTATATTTAAAATAAATGCTGTTCTTTTGAACTTTCTATTCATCAAAGAATCCTGAAAAATAAAACGTATCACGGTTTCCACTAAAATATGAACTGGTTTCAACACTGATAATAATCATAAATGTGTCTTGAGCATCAGATCATCATATTATAGTGATTTCTGAAGGATCATGTGACACTGAAGACTGGAGTAATGATGATAAATTCAGCTTTGATCACAGAATAAATTACACTTTACTAGATATTCACATAGAGAACTGATTATTTACATTGCAATAATATTTCACTATTTTTATAGTATTTTTTATCAATAAATGCAACAGAAGAGACTTTCAAATACTCTTAATGATTGCAAAAGTTTTGTCAAATATTAATCTGCTAGAGTTTGTCTTATTGATATTATCTGGATTTATCCTGAGAAATACTGGCTTTTACTGGTTATATTTTATTGCAGATTTTATGAAAACACACTCTTGGCCATTTTTGCCATTTCTGTCTCTCCCTATTCAAGTAGATAGATCTATAATTATAGATAGAGCTGTAGTTATGTCTATTACTGCACTAATGAAGCTCAGCGGTCATTCGAGAAGAAAGCGTGATCCACAAACCCTTTATAGAGCCCGTCTATGACAGAACATGTCTAGTGTTTTTTATTAGTGATAAATAATAGACATGATTCCCCTTCTGGCCACGTATCCCTCTGTCTTTATTCCTCTGTGCATTTGTGCTCGTCACATTTGTCCTCAGGAGCCGAAGAACCCTCAAAACTAAATGACACACACACACACTGAACACTGGAGAAAATGAAATGTGTTTCAATCAATCACAGCACTGTGTAAACCTGAGGGCCGATTATATATTAATGCTTCTATTCACTTTAATGCAGCTTCAGTGTTTGAGAGACGGGCGCAGTTCTGATAGTGGACGTTCGGGGGCGGCACTGCATTGCGTTTCATCTTATAGTAAAGTTTAGTCAATCATCACTAGTGGGATGAACGTTTTTAACACTTTGTGCTGTATTAAAGTGTCTCTTTTGATCAAAAATGCAGTAAAAACAGTGAATATTATTCTAATGTAATCAACTCTTTTTCTATGGAATATCTAGTAAAGTGTAATTTATTCCTGTGATCAAAGCTAAATGTTTACCATCATTACTCCAGTCTTCAGTGTCACATGATCCTTCAGAAATCAGTGTAATATGTTGATCTGATGCTCAAGAAACATTTATGATTATTATCGGTGTTAAAAACAGTTGTGCTGCTTCATATCTGTGTGGAAATTATCATACACTAGTTCATTATTATAGTTATTATAGTTCAGTTTTATTATTATTATTATTTTTACTTGCTTACTTTTCAACAGTAATTCTTTCATTCAGAAAAGCTACATTTAAAATGGTTAAAAGTGACAGTAAAGACATTTATAATGTTACATACGTATTATATTTCAAATAAATGCTGTTCTTTTGAATTTTCTGTTCATCAAAGAATCCTGGAAAATAAAATGCATCGTTCTCCACAAAAATATGAATCATTATAAAACATTAATATGATGTTTTTTGTTAATAAGCTGAGAGTGTGTGCGCATTTATTTGTTTATTAGACTAATATAGACTAGTAACAGAATGTGTTTATTTTAAATAGACTCCATGTGGCGATCAATAAAGATTTGAGGTTTAATTGGGCCGTTTGTTGGCTCTCCGTCGATTAAATTAATTTTGCTGTGAGTCTGTCGGTGTTTCACGCTGGTCAACGTGTGTGAGTGTGTGTGACTGAACTCGCTGCTGTGATGTGATGCAGGGTTGTGTGTGTGTGTGTGTGTGAACTCGCTGCTGTTATGTGATGCAGGGTTGTGTGTGTGTGTGTGTGTGTTTTGTGAACTCGCTGCTGTGATGTGATGCAGGGTTGTGTGTGTGTGTGTGTGTGTGTGTGTGAACTCGCTGCTGTGATGTGATGCAGGGTTGTGTGTGTGTGTGTGTGAACTCGCTGCTGTGATGTGATGCAGGGTTGTGTGTGTGTGTGTGTGTGTGTGTGTGTGAGAACTCGCTGCTGTGATGTGATGCAGGGTTGTGTGTGTGTGTGTGTGTGTGTGTGTGAACTCGCTGCTGTGATGTGATGCAGGGTTGTGTGTGTGTGAACTCGCTGCTGTGATGTGATGCAGGGTTGTGTGTGTGTGTGTGAACTCGCTGCTGTGATGTGATGCAAGGTTGTGTGTGTGTGTGTGTGTGAACTCGCTGCTGTGATGTGATGCAGGGTTGTGTGTGTGTGTGTGTGTGAACTCGCTGCTGTGATGTGATGCAGGGTTGTGTGTGTGTGTGTGTGTGAACTCGCTGCTGTGATGTGATGCAGGGTTGTGTGTGTGTGTGTGTGTGTGTGTGTGTGTGTGTGAACTCGCTGCTGTGATGTGATGCAGGGTTGTGTGTGTGTGTGTGTGTGTGTGTGTGTGTGAACTCGCTGCTGTGATGTGATGCAGGGTTGTGTGTGTGTGAACTCGCTGCTGTGATGTGATGCAGGGTTGTGTGTGTGTGTGTGAACTCGCTGCTGTGATGTGATGCAAGGTTGTGTGTGTGTGTGTGTGTGTGAACTCGCTGCTGTGATGTGATGCAGGGTTGTGTGTGTGTGTGTGTGTGAACTCGCTGCTGTGATGTGATGCAGGGTTGTGTGTGTGTGAGTGAACTCGCTGCTGTGATGTGATGCAGGGTTGTGTGTGTGTGTGTGTGTGAACTCGCTGCTGTGATGTGATGCAGGGTTGTGTGTGTGTGTGTGTGTGAACTCGCTGCTGTGATGTGATGCAGGGTTGTGTGTGTGTGAGTGAACTCGCTGCTGTGATGTGATGCAGGGTTGTGTGTGTGTGTGTGTGTGAACTCGCTGCTGTGATGTGATGCAGGGTTGTGTGTGTGTGTGTGTGTGTGTGTGAACTCGCTGCTGTGATGTGATGCAGGGTTGTGTGTGTGTGTGTGTGTGTGTGTGTGAACTCGCTGCTGTGATGTGATGCAGGGTTGTGTGTGTGTGTGTGTGTGTGTGTGTGTGAACTCGCTGCTGTGATGTGATGCAGGGTTGTGTGTGTGTGTGTGTGAACTCGCTGCTGTGATGATGCAGGGTTGTGTGTGTGTGTGTGTGTGAACTCGCTGCTGTGATGTGATGCAGGGTTGTGTGTGTGTGTGTGTGAACTCGCTGCTGTGATGATGCAGGGTTGTGTGTGTGTGTGTGTGTGTGTGTGTGTGAACTCGCTGCTGTGATGTGATGCAGGGTTGTGTGTGTGTGTGTGTGTGTGTGTGTGAACTCGCTGCTGTGATGTGATGCAGGGTTGTGTGTGTGTGTGTGTGAACTCGATCTAAAAACATGGCAATGTCAAGTTCATAATTTTAGCTTGTTACACACACATGATTTAGTGAAACGCATTTAAACGGAGCACAAAAATACAATGATAAAATAATGACTGTTTTAAGGAACAATGATAATTTTGACATTTTCATGACAATTAAACACATTTCCCCCTCAAACCATAATTTTTTTTTGTTATTATTATTATTCTCAATGGTGAGTCTGATTAGACTTTCATTACTGTAATACAATATAACATTCTGTAATGCTTTTTATTTAAATCAGCATATGCCCAATTAAGTGCTATCATGATGTATACATATTTTACAATTACAATTTTTTATTTTTATTTTTATTTTTATTTAGAGCAATGAGAATATTTTGCAAGATGTCTAATTGTCATGACATTATTGTAACGGTACATTTTATTTTTCATCAAAGTCTTTCTTACAAAACATAAGAACAGAACACAAAACATTTGGGTTTACTTATTTGCTCACAAGGAAAAAAAAATATTCATAAATTTTTTTATTCAGTATATACTCTTCTGTTCAAAAGTTTGGAGTCCGCAAAAATAAATTTAAAAAAAGCCTTGGTGAGCAGAAGAGACTTCTTTCAAAAACATTACACAACTTGCCGATCCCAAACTTTTGAATGTCTATATATACTGTATATATATAACTGGTTCTTGTTTTAGGGTGACGTGACCCGGTCATGTTGTCGGCAGGTTTTAAGTGATCGTGAAACAAGGGCATTTCCGCAGCGGCCGTTGTTTTGCTGGCACTGGTTTTCTTCATTAACAAACCATCTGGGGCCGCCGGGCCGCTTTATTTGATCAATCTGCTCATATTTGGAGCCAGAACATCGCTGAAGGGCTCGGGACGGGTGTGGAGAGTCACGCGCTGGCGCCTCAGGGTCGGGTCGATGTCAGACTGTGTTTAGCAGTGATCACTGATCCAGGTCTCCGTCTGAACATCCTCGGTCCTGCGGTCTGACCACACGCTTGCATGACAGTCGGCTTGTGCGTGACTGTAAACTGGCTTTTAACACATTCTTTTTTTTGACATTTTTTAAAAAGACACCCTTGACTTTTGTCGCACTTGAACCAGGAATACAATACACACACAAAAATAAAATAAAATTAATGGATTCGAGGAGTTTTGTGGTTGAAGTTTTAAAAAGTAACACATCCTTCCCTCTCGGGTCTTGACTCCCTTAGGAATGAATGGATGCGAGGAATGCTTCAGTTCACATAGAAAAACCTAAACATGCTCAAAATTCAAACTAAAAATGCTAAAACTTTACCCAAAAATTATTTTATAATGTCTACATGTGTATCTGAATGCATACTGAAGAAAAACTGACTTTAGGACCCAGCAGAATAGCTCATTTACTCCATATAGAGATATAAGGCCATCTAAAGTCATGAAATATCATGTTATATATATATATATTATTTTTTTTTTTTTTTTTTTTGAGGTCGGCAAAGACTCCTGATGTAAGATATTTTGAGCTGAATTAAAAGGGTTATGCATGAAATTTTATTGACTGAAATTGAGTTATTTTGAATTTAAGTTTTATTTTATTTATTTTTATCTATATTATTTATAGATATTTATTTATTTATTATAAATATTTATTGATCAAATCTAGTAATTTAAAGGTAAAAAAAATTCATTAAAAAATAGAATTTTTTTTATCAAAATAAAATAAGCTTTCTGGACAAAAAAAGAAGCTGCTATAATTTTAGGGTTTCGGGTCAGATGTGTACAGGACGTGAGGGAAGGGTGATTCCTGATTGCCAGCGATTGGATGTTTAACTGTTTGTTCTGTGTTTGTCTCCAGCGAGGCCGCAGAGGAGCTTCAGTCCAGCTCTCATGCCACGTCTTCAGTCAAAACTATGAGCAAAGGTCCCGCTGGAGCTCCTCGACAGGGCAACGGTGTCCCTCCAGCCGCGGCCAAGAGCTGGCAGTCGAACACCACAGGTGAGCCTTCACCTGCGCTCCTCTATCTGTGTTCCTTAAAGAGACCCTTCAGCGAAACACACACACCTCGTTTACATGCGCTCGTGTCTTCTCGAGGAAGACGGATATTAGGCGAAAGGTAAATGCAGTCCACACAATAAAATTTTTCGGATTCATTATATTTTCTTTATATTAATATTATAAAAATACTGTATATATATATATATATATATATATATATATATATAAAAAATACTGTGTATATCATATATATATATATATATATAAAATACTGTGTATATCATTTACAGAATTTCATAATTAATGACTCAGTACTAATGTATACGTTTATAATTAATTTATAATTTTAAAAAAAAATCTGCAAATATATCATACATGTATATTTTTTAATTCTAGCAATTATATATTTTATATTATTGGATAATACGTAATATTTTAAATCATACCTTTTTTATAATATTAATCATTGATCATTTAAACATTTGAAATGCTTCATAAAATACAAATTTATAAAAATATAGTGTATATATAAAGTTTCTAATTAATTTATATTAATAATGTATAAGTTTATACCTAATAATTTATCATTTTTAAAGTCTGTCATTTTTAATGTGTGTGTGTGTGTATATGTAATTTTTATATTTAACTTTTAAGTATAATAATTTGAGTTTTAATGAACTATAAGACCGAGACGAGCGTCAGCTCCTCGTGTGTCCAGTAGATGGCAGACGGCACTGTTGGGTCTGAGCTCTGAGTTCTGGATTAAAGAGAGCTGTGTTGTTCAGAAAGCTTCAGGATTAGGACAGGTTCAGTCACGTGTTCTTCACAGAGGTGTTGTTGGTTTTACTCGTGGGTCGAGGGTAAATGTTGACTCTGGGAATCAGCGGATCTTTATTGTCGGGATGTGGAGAGGAACTGAGGAAGGCCTCGTGTTTACCCATCATGCCCCTCTCTGGGCTCTCGAGTGCTGACAGGCGCTTCTGGCACGGCTGACGGGGAACACAGGTATCTCTGTGTAATATATGTCTAATAATCACACGGCCTGTAAAGAGTAAACTTGCAAAAAAAAAAATTCTTACTTAGTATTTTTGTCTTGTTTCCAGTCCAAACATCTAAAAATTCTTAAATCGAGATGCATTCACATAAGTAGTAAAATACCATAAGATATAATCTTTATGAATGAAAAATTTAAAGTTGTTGCTTTAAAAAATCTAAATTATCTGCCAATGGGGTAAGAAAAATTATATTGTTTCTGTTTATTTTTCTTACCCCATTGGCAGATAATTTAGCTTTTTTTTTTTTTTTTTTTTTTTTTTTTTGCAAAAACATTTTGATTTATTTCCCCAGAAAACAAGACATCATATCTTATGGCATTTTACTCCTCTAGTAATGTGCTCTTGTGGATCTGTGGGTCAGTGGTCGGGGGGGGGGGGGATCTCTTCAATTAAAGCTCATCGCAGAGATTGCTTCCAGACGGACTCGCGATATGCAGGATAACATATGGGCTTCATTTCTCTGAGAAACTGCGTCCTGATGTTCCTGCTCAGACTGCATTTACATTTAATCATTTAGCAGATGCTCTTATCCAGAGCGACTACACATGAGGAGGGCAGTGGAAGCAGCGACACTAACAATAGGACATCAGTACGCTGTGCTGTGACCCTTCCTTGTTTAGTCTGACGCAGTTTAAAGAAAAAGAAAAAGAAATGGAAGAGAATATAACATCACTGATGGGATTAGACCTTCACAACAATTGTTTGTGATTTCTTTCTTAGCTAATGTGTAATTATGTATAAAGTAAATGTAAAATATATATATATATATATATAATTTTTATGTTGGAGCCCATTTCAACTGTTTTTGTAAAGAGATCTCAGTAGTTGACCTCTCAGTCGTTGAGATCTCAGTAGTTGACCTCTCAGTCGTTGAGATCTCAGTAGTTTACCTCTCAGTCGTTGAGATCTCAGTAGTTGACCTCTCAGTCGTTGAGATCTCAGTAGTTGACCTCTCAGTCGTTGAGATCTCAGTAGTTGACCTCTCAGTCGGCCACTAGCACGTTCCCACAGACGCGTGTGACGAACGGATATATTGAAGCGTCAGAAGTGCTTCCTCCGACAGACGCTCAGCTGAGAGGAAGAGCTCGTCTAATCTCACTCCAGTTCTTCCATGAGACTTGCAGGATAAATCTGATGATTCAGCTGACCTCTGACCACTGACCTCTGACCTTTGACCTGCTGCTTCTCACTGGTCATCTGAAGAGATCCAATTCAGATTGAAGTTCTGTTGGACAATCACATATTTTTGAGCTTGATGTTCATGCTCAAAGATGGATGGGTGGATGGATAGATGGATGGATAGATAGATAGATAGATAGACAGACAGACAGACAGACAGACAGACAGACAGACAGACAGACAGACAGACAGACAGACAGATAGATAGATAGATAGATAGATAGATAGATAGATAGATAGATAGATAGATAGACAGACAGACATATTAGTGCTGTGCAACGATTAATCACATCCAAAATAAAGTTTACATAACTTTATTATGTGTTTACATAATATATGTAATAATTTTTTTGCATATATAAAAACACACATATGCATGTTTATATTTAAGAAATATTTGCATGTATATACTGTATATATATTTATACATAATTTATATTATATATAAATAACACATTTTTCTTAAAAATATACATGTATACGGTATGTGTGTATTTATTTATATATATATAATCACATTTTATTTCAACTTTTATTTTGGATGTGATAAATGCTGTTACTATGCTGTGTGCTTAACTATGCAAACTGCACTCTATATATATATATATGTATATAGTGCGGTTTACATAGTTAAAGGTGAAGTCTGTAAGAACTTGTGGTTGAAATAGGTACTGCAGTCCAAATTCAAAATATCGGAGATGGTGGTTCCTCCCATAGACATGTATAGAAAGGCTAGATGGCTTACCGGCGCTGAGAGCCAATGGGACCCGACGACGTCACACGGCGGCCATCTTAGGACAGGACCGCTCGTCCAGTTATAACATTAAAGTCTGTTGTGCATGTAGTGCTGAAATAACTATATTTTGCTCAATTTTCAACCGATTTTCAAACGGCTTGGTGTGTCATAAACGTCAGGGATGCCATGAAACACACAGCTACGCTGCAATGTTAAGCGTTTCTCAAAACGTGAAGCTACAATTTAAACATCGGCATCAGCACAAATCATAGCCACGTTAATAAGGTTTGTAATAAACCAAACCGTTTGTAAATCCGTCAAGAATTCAGCAAGTTACGAGCATTTTAGTTGGCGTATGTCACTCACCTTCCGTCCACAGCAGCAGGGAGCAGCAGCGCAGTCTCCTGACCTAAGATGGCCGCCAAGTGACGACACAGCTGACTCCGCCTTGAGCCATCTAGCCTTTCTATACATGTCTATGGTTTCTCCTGCCTCCACAGACTCGACACTCATGCGGGTCGCCAGTTTGAGGAAACGCAACAGGAACGAGCGCAATGCACAATGAAAATTGCCAAAGTGCGTTTATCACAGACCAGAACAAACACAAGCATTCCAGCCTGGAAACACACATCAGAGTAAAATAACTGTCTGTAGAAGTGTTCTTCAGTGAACTTAGCATGTTTCCTCAGTATATGCAAACATATGGTATTTTAGAGTAAAAAAGTTACAGCACCTTTATCATTACTAGGTCAGTTATATGAACACAGCAGTGTTCCTCCAGATGCCTGTGAGCGGCAGATAACAGCGCTGAGCCATTCGCACGGATCCGTCGGCTCGTTTTCCCTCCGCTACGCGTAAATCAAGGGAGCACTCACTCTGTGACCCGCGGCTTTGATTCCAGCACCGTCTGAATGAGCCGCTCTGTGCCTCGCTGACCTTTGACCTCTGACCTCTCGGAGAAGGAAAGGCTTGTCCTTCCACTCCCTGAACCGGCCGGTTATTTTGCCAGGTGTCTCCTCCAGTTCTGGGAATGTTTTTTTTTTTTTCATCCTGAGTAAATCGATCCATTGTTTTTGGTGTGGATGTCCCGTCCACAGATGGTCCGACGAGAAGAGATAGAGTTCATATATCTTAACTAGAACTTTCCATCACCTTCGGTCACGCTACACGGCCGCGCACAAAACCGGCCGATCTCATTACCCGTTTTGCTCTTGCGTAACACAGACGCTGTTGTGGGGGAAGTTCAGCGAGGGGTCGCACAGATTGAAATCTCTTTCTCTTTGATTATTAGGGCTTCCTAAAGCAGGTGCACCTGCGCCGCAGACGGGACGGGTCAGCAAAGGACCGGATCGACCCAAACCTCAAGCTCATCCCAGTGACCAGGACGATTCGCTGGTGCAGAGAGCCGAGCACATCCCGGCGGGAACACGGACACCCATGTGCGCTCACTGCAACATGGTCATCAGGTCAGACACACACACACACACACACAGCAATGATGCGCTGGTCAATGTATAAACAACCCGCACCCGACCGCCGTTTTCAACTAACCCGCCCGCAACTCAGGCCGCAAAAAATATAGAAAATGTTGTACCCGACCCGCTTTCTGACCCGCATTTTTTAAAAGTAGCTATAAATGTTCATAGTAGCCACACTCGTTCACACATAGTAGTTCACACTCATTGGGCCATAGACGGAGGAACTAGGGGCGCGGGCGCAGCATTTTTCTGAATGCTGTATGATATCGCCTAGTGTTATGTAATAAAGGCTTGATTTATTCATTTATTTCGTTTCATTTTCTTAACAATTAAGATGCTGCATGTGTTTATCCAGTCTAATCGAAGTGTGCGTCTCTCCCCGGACTTTCCCAACAAAAATCCCCCCCGCCCCCTGTCAGCAAATACATAAAACTGACATTACTGAGCTATATGTGTTTAAAAGTAGCCTATTAAAATGGCACAATGGCATTGCTCAGTTCAACGTGTGGGGAAATCGGGCATTTTGTCCCGCGTCAGCTTTTATTCAAAAGTTAATAACGCTCAACATTCAAAAGGTAAATAAGGATTTCCCACTGTCATCTCTGCAGACTGAGCTCGAGCGTCATCCTTGCGCAGTTATTCAGACAATAAAGCCTAGTATGTATTTCATAGAAAATTGTGTCTAGTACTATATAAATTTCAAAGGTTTAATTGGCATCTTTATTTCAAACGACCCGACCGACCGCGACCCGAATATCATTAAAAATATTTTTGGATGACTCGTAACCGCGGGTAACCGCTCATTTTGGATCAACCCGCGCATCACTGACACACACAGACACACACATGCACTTCTCAATCACGAGACTCGAAAAACAACACCGTGATGCTGAATGTGTCAGTCAGCATCATTACTCCAGTCTTCAGTGTCACATGATCCTTCAGAAATCACTCTAATATGATCAGAGGTGTAGTGGTAAAAAAAGAGTTGGGTAAACTATAAATTCTGGTGGACCACGACGTACCGGTGTATGTGTATCCTGATGACACGCTATAGGCTATCATGTGATGGTACTACCAAGGGTATCACTGGTTGTTCCCTCATCATAGGTCACACAATCACTATTCAATACATACATTAAAGGTAGGAAAATTAGCACTTTTGAGCTAACTCGGGTACATTTACATTGTTTAAATGTTTATTAATGTACACTGTCCCCTTTCAAATAAAGAAAATCAAATATACGGTTTCTCCCCAAGGATTTAGATATCTACATGACAATTATTAAATTTTTCTGTGTTAATCATGATGATATGGCAACATATCACACTGAAGTAGGCTTTATTCAAAATAAAAGTTATTTGGCTAAAGTACATTTCTTTAATAGCCTAAACACAGGCTTTACTCCCTTCAAACTTAAGTTTCATTCATTACATCATTGTTGGAAAACACTCTTATCAGAATAATTCTGTTAAGCTTGTGTATATTTTTAGTTAAAACTCTAAAGTTATAAAGCAATCTCATGTAGGGTTTTTCCTTTGTGTTTTATATAATGACCACTAGGAGGTGCTCTAGGCATGTTTTCCTGATTGCTTTTTCCTGAAGAGATATACGTAGTTGAAAACAAAAGTAAAAGTGACGCACATTCGTTGCGCTTTACCGTGAAATGAGACTTCTGAGTCTTTCAATGATTTATCGACCCGCGACCCACCCACAATTAATTACATTTTTATAACTTGGCCCGTCTGAGCATTATCTGAGGATTATCTGCATTATCTGCGGATATAACGCGATCCGCGCATCACTGTTGAATGGTAATAAATAGAGCCTTGTAATTCTCTATGCAGGAAAAAACCCTGCATTAACTAATGGGACCTTATTGTAAAGTGTTACCAGAATGTTTTTATTCCTCCATAAAACAAATATAACTCAGATATTCTGCTCTAAGAATGTTTGATTTCCCGGTTTGTCTGTCCTGACACTGTTATTTGATTTCCCGGTTTGTCTGTCCTGACACTGTTAAACAGCCGTCGATGTGTAGATGTGCAGGGATCAGTTCAGGGTAACGTGAGGACGGCAGCGGGGATGCGGGTTACAAATCGGATGATTAGCTGGGAGGGAAAACAACAGACAGCGGCGATATCAAATGCAGAAAGCGGAGACTTTAAGCTTGGATGTCACGGGCGTTTGGGCAGGAGTCTGGCAGTCTGTGTAACGGATCCCGACACTCGCTCGCGCTCTCTGGGGTCGAGCTTAAGAGTCTCCTGAACCACCGTGAGCCGCACTGTCACCACAAATCTGTCACACGCTGCAAATTCAACTTCACACCGACATGGGCTGCGTTTATGCTTGCCATTAAAGGGTAACTGTTGCCAAAATTGAACCTAGGCTCTACCAGAGTTCAACTTTTGTGTAAAAGCATAATTAGGATGGGAACGCCACTTTTAAGATTGACCGTATTTTAGTTTTCGGTCAAAATGCCTTTTGAATGGGAGTGCATGGGGCACTACTATGATAGCATCAAAATCGCTGTTTTAAAACACTAATGCGGCTCGACACAACATGAAACTGTGCTGGAAGCGTCACCAGCGGCTCTACACATGAACTCCAGCATTGAGAACAGTGTTTGTGTACACAAGAGTTTACTAAAAAGAAAGATTTTGAACAACTCACTGTAGCTGTTCTTCCCGACACCGGCATTTTGTCAGTCAAAAATAGTCGATCTGTATCACTGAATCATTTCATTATTATATGAGGATCCTTTTTTTAAATACAAGGTCAATATTGATTTTCACTAACAACAAAACTGCAAATGATCCGTGAATTTATATGGAACTAAGCTGAGCTTTCCATCTTTAATCTCCTCATGTAACGTTGCATTTGGAGATCGACTACTTTTGACTGACAAAATTCCAGCCACCGGAATAAACTGATAAAGTGAGTCGTACAAAACCTTTCTTTTTAGTAAACTCTTGTGTACACAAACACTGTAGTCAATGCTGGAGTTCATGTGTAGAGCCCCTGGTGATGCTTCAAGCACAGTTTCATGTTGTGTCGAGCCGCATTAGTGTTTAACCCTCTGGGGTCGGCAAACGCGCCGGCGCATTTTGCTAGTTTTTTTTTTACATAGCAGCAAAATAGACTTAAAATACTCCGTCATTTTTGGTCATACAGATTTAAGAAATATGAAAAAGTAAGCTGTTAAATGTCTACTTTTTTATGTGTCCACTTACAATCGAAATAAAACATTGTGCTTTTGTAAAAGAAAGAAAATAAACAGGGTATGCTTTCTGCCTCTCCGTGAACTTTTTTTTCTGGTGCACATCTCTAAACTTTAAAACAAGATTTTGATGCTATCATAGTAGTGCCCCATGCACTCCCATTCAAAAGGCATTTTGACCAAAAACGAAAATACAGTAAATCTTAAAAGTGGAGTTTCCATCCTACTTATGCTTTTACACGAAAGTTTGACTCGGGTAGATTAACAATAAGAGCCTAGGTTCAATTTTGGCGACAGTTACCCTTTGAAGGGGTCATGACATGGGTTTTTTTATTTTATTATTATGTTCCCTTAGGTGCAATTATAGTATTACTATAGTTTTTTTTACAAAAAAACTTTTAAAATGTAGTGATTTATGACCTTTTCCCTGTTTCTCATCCTCTGATTCACACAGTCTGTTTTGGGGGTGTTTCCCCTTTAAGAGTTCAGTGTTAACGCCCACTGTTATGATTGGCTAACGTCAGTGCCTATGCATCAATTATTAACGCCCCCAGCCAGAACATTTGCGGATTCAGCGTATTTAAAAAGTAGTTTAAAGTTTTAAATACATTACTTACAGTTTGCGTCGTCGTTGTTGAGCCCAGCATAGTCAGCACGGACTTATCTTTGAGCAACAGTTTTCTGGCAAAGCCAGCATCATTTTGGGATTTGTTCTCAAAACAGTCATCCTTCAAATGTATAGAACAAACGCTTAAACTAACACTGCCGTGACTGAGACGTCCGCAAAAAATAAAGTGCATCCATTTTTCCCTGACGACTGGATCTTTCGCAGCGTATTCAAAGATGTTGTTTGTCCACAGCAGGAACAGCACATCTGCGGCGTCGTAATCTCCCTGCACACAGACCCACTCGCTGTCCGTCCACTGAACACTTGTGAGGCGCGCGGCGATACGAAATGAGCGTAGTTGTCTTGCGCTTTAAGCGTAGTTGTCTTGTGCCGGAGGCGGTCATTATGCAAACGCTGGTACGTCACTTCGCACCGTGACGTCACTTCTTACCATGGATCCAGAACGAGCTGTATTTAGAGCTTGATTAAATAAATGATTCGTTTATAATGGGGAGGACGTCTTAAGCTATGAAACTTGCAGGACGTTTTAATGGTACAAAGACCTCTTATATACCAAAAGATCAAGGCAAATTTGGTTTCTCATGTCATGACCCCTTTAACATGCGACCTGTATCCGGATGTTGTCCACACACACACTGAAAAGACCAGTGTAAACGGGCTTCTGAGCGTGTCCAGGTTCAGTGATCGCATTGAGATCAAATCTCAGTGTAATGCAATTGCTCTCTTCAACTCTGAGCTGCTTCACACCATGAATTATAACATTTGATCTCACCAAAACATGTTTTCTTAAGTCTCTTTCAAGGTTACAACATTTTTAACAAATGTTACAAAATGTAATAAAGAAATGTATTAAATTGATCAGTAAAGACATTTATAATGTTACAAAAGATTATATTTCAAATAAATGCTGTTCTTTGGAACTTTCTATTCATCAAATAATCCTGAAAAATATAATGTATCACGGCTTCCACTAAAATATGAACCGTTTTCAACACTGATAATAATCATAAATGTTTCTTGAGCATCAGATCATCATATTATAGTGATTTCTGAAGGATCATGTGACACTGAAGACTGGAGTAATGATCCTGAAAATTCAGCTTTGATCACAGGAATAAATTACACTTTATTATATATATTCACATAGAAACAACGGTTTTACATTGGAATAATATTCACACTTTTTACTGTATTTCCATTAAATAAATGCAGCTTTTGTGAGCATAACGTCTTACCGACCACAAACTTTTGAATGCTAGTTTGCATTCAAGTCACATTAAGAAAATAAATAAATACCCAAACAGAAAAATAAATAATAGAAAATAATACTCATATTCTTGATTATTTTAAACTGTAAAGTTCCCTAGAGAAACACACACACAAAACAATGTAACATTTTCCACAAAGGACTTGTTATCAAGTATGAAGTTCAGAAAACTTATAAAGTATCAACATGATTCTTCAGTGTTTTGAACTGGTAAAATGGACCTGGAGTCTGAATATTATTTAGATGAGCTCATGTGTGATTGAATGAATGATCTATTGTATGAATAATATCAGAAAGTGCATTTCTGCAACATTCAGAAAACAGTTTTCACACACCACACGATGTTGCTGCTTTATTTGAAGCTGTTTTTAGGATTGTTACATACATTTTAGTTGACAATAAACAATCTCTTACTTAAAGTCCCCCTGCAGTTAATAATTGTATCCCTTAAAACTCGTCTTTGATCACCACAAAATATCGATATACTGATGTATGCTGGTACATTGGTAAGTTTAAGCCAATTTGAGACAATCATAGTAATAGTAATATAGTTGTAGTAGATAG
The DNA here is from genome assembly GCA_033366665.1 of Phoxinus dragarum. Classification (NCBI taxonomy): domain Eukaryota; kingdom Metazoa; phylum Chordata; class Actinopteri; order Cypriniformes; family Leuciscidae; genus Phoxinus; species Phoxinus dragarum. The sequence continues at coordinate 93,263 of JARPMJ010003071.1, forward strand.
CATTCATACTAATAATCATAATAATAATTTTCTTCATTTCAAGTAACAGTGTTTAACTGTAATAACCGTGTATGATTGACAGCTGAAGGAAGTGGGGCCGTTATTTGTCCTGTTTGTTGTTGAATAAGCGTGTGGTGTTTTTGCAGGGGTCCGTTCCTGGTGGCCATGGGCAAATCGTGGCACAACGAGGAGTTCAGCTGCTCTCACTGCCACCGCTCGCTGGCAGACGTGGGCTTCGTGGAGGAGCGCGGGGCCGTTTACTGCGAGCGCTGTTACGAGCAGTTTCTGGCCCCGACATGCTCACGCTGCCAGCAGAAAGTGCTCGGGGTGAGTGACAGAACACACTAGCAGAGAGCAGCAGTGCTCGTCAAGTCTGCGATTGGTCATGTGACCCTGGACCACAGAACCCAGTCTGGAGCCGCACGGGTATATCTGTGGCAACTATACATTGTACGGGGCAAAATTATCCATTTTTCTTTTATGCCAAAAATCATGAGGATATTAAGATCATGTTCCATGAAGATATTTAGTAAATGTCCTACCGTAAATATATAAAACATGTATTTTTGTGAGTGAATGCAGCACAATCGTGAACATAAATGCACAACTTTAAAGGAGATTTTCTCAATGTTTACATTTTTTTGCTCCTCAGATTCCAGATTTTCAATAGTTGTCTCGACCAAATATTGTCCTATCATAACAAACCACACATCACTGGAGAGATTATTTATTCAGCTTTCAGATGATGTATAAATCTCAATTTATAAAATTGACCCATGTGACTGGTTTTGTGGTTCAGGGTCGTGTGTGTGTGTGTGTGTGTGTGTGTGTGTGTGTGTGTGTGTGTGTGTGTGTGTGTACATTATAATATTTATTATATATTACATTGTAAGATATATATATATATATATATATATATATATGTGTGTGTGTGTATATATATATATATATATATATATATATATATATATATAATTTATAAAATTTAGATGACTTTAATTTTTATTCAATATGATATTCGAAATATTAGATTACATAGAAATATGTAAATATTATATAAAACGTATATTTAAAATCACACACACATGCATATACTATATATATATATATATATATATATATATATATATATATATATATATATATATATATATATATATATATATATATTAAATATATTTATATACTTATTTTAAATACATTTTATGTGTGTGTGTGTATTATATATATATATATATATATATATATATAAATAAATATAAATTATTTATAAAATCTGAGATCTGAGACACACATATGAAAAACAAAAAAATCATCAAAGTTCTTTTTATTTAAATTAAATAAATTAAATTAAATCTATATATGCAAAATATGATAGGGTTACCGCAACCAGCGCCCTCTGCAGGTGAATAGTACCCTGTACATGTTTACTGTAGTTTTGCTTCAGTTTGTTAGTAGCCGGTTCATCACAAGTGACGATCTTAACTAGTTTGAGGTTTGCTGCGTCGTCCATCCACTTCTCCTCTCCTCGTTCTGTCTATTCTGTCCTCCGCGATTCTTTCCCTCTAAAGATCCATCATTCCTTCATCATTCCCAGCCTCCCCCTCCTCCGCTCTCTCTGAGAGTGTGGGACTGTGGGAACGAGCTTTAATCGGGATCATAAGGTCTGGTGAAGCTGGCACCGGCCGCTCAGATGTGTGACAATTAGCACTGGCTGTGTCGCTTTGGCTTCAGAACCGCTTCACTCGCTTAATGAGCAAATGAGAGAAAACATGTGCTTTTTTTGTCCTGGATATATTTAATATTCAACAATATTTTTGATCTGCCTGCATTGACACCATTATATGAGAACTGAACTGAGCTGGACGATGACATTACGGGTTTCTCCAGAGTGGCTTTATATATATAAATGAAAAAAAAAAAATGTTTACAACAAATTAAACATCACTGAACTGACTTAAGCTGGACTGTGCTTAATTATTATTTTTATAATTATATTTTAAATGTATTGTTTTTGTTTTTTATTTTATATTTCTGTTTATATGATGCAGTTTAACTGGCCATTTTTGTTATGCTTTTACTACCTAGAAAAAACCTTTCAAATTGCACCGTATAAACAGAAATAATATATTAATATAGTAACAATATAAATAACAACAATACTATAAATATAATTTGTCAGGTGTATAGTAATTTTATATATATATAATATATAAAACTAAATAATAATAAAAAAATAAAAAAATACATTATTACTATTCATTATATTTTTTTATTAATTATTTAATGTGTATATGTATAATGCTAAAATATATTTATTATTATAAAATATTATAAAAAAGTGTATATGCTCAAATTAAAATGTTTAATTCAAAATATATAACTTAAATTTTTTATATATAATTAACATAAAAAATTTATATATAATTTGATTGCTTATAAAAAGCTTGCTAAGATGCTATAAAATATTTAATTTGCTTACAGTATCTGCATGGTTAACAGACATCATAGAACTGTGAACATGTGAATGTGTTGTTAAAATCTCAGTAATAATTTTGTCTTAACTGGTTTGGCTGACAAAGAAGTCTGTGATTTGCTCAGATAATGAGCCGAAGCGCTTGCAGTCGTAGCAGCGAGTCGATGTTCCACAGAGAGAGCTTAATCTGCTGTTTTCATCTGCTAACAGGAGGTCATCAACGCCCTGAAGCAGACCTGGCATGTGCAGTGCTTTCTGTGCGCCTCCTGCCAGCAGCCGATCCGCAACAACACCTTCCACCTGGAGGACGGGCAGCCGTACTGCGAGACCGGTGAGCGTTACCCATAAACCCTTGCTTGGAAAACCCTGACGAACTTCCGGCAAAATTGAGATTTGCTCTGCAAGTCCGTCTGGCCAAGTGCCCATTCAAGCCCATTTCCAATTTTTCCTAATCGAGGGCACCAATCACAAACGTTGAGGTGGGCTTTACACGATGATTCTCGCTCTGATTGGTTTTTGGTCTATCCAATTGCGGCCAGAGGCATTTGAGCGACGTCAGTTGGTGACACCCCTTTGGCAATGGGCTGTGAATGAACCTTCCCAGACCCACTCTGTTACGACTGAGAAGGTCTGGTGTCAACTAGGCTACATAAACCCCGCCGTTACCCGTAAACCCCAGCCGTCACCCGTAAACCCCGCCGTCACCCGTAAACCCCGCCGTTACCCATAAACCCCGCCGTCACCCGTAAACCCCGCCGTTACCCGTAAACCCCGCCGTTACCCATACACCCCGCCGTTACCCGTACACCCCGCCGTTACCCGTACACCCCGCCGTTACCCGTACACCCCCGCCGTCACCCCGTAAAACCCCCGCCGTTACCCGTAAACCCCGCCGTTACCCGTAAACCCCGCCGTTACCCATACACCCCGCCGTTACCCGTACACCCCGCCGTTACCCGTACACCCCGCCGTCACCCGTAAACCCCGGCGTTACCCATAAACCCCGCCGTCACCCGTAAACCCCGCCGTTACCCGTAAACCCCCCGCCGTTACCCATACACCCCGCCGTTACCCGTACACCCCGCCGTTACCCGTACACCCCGCCGTTACCCGTAAACCCCGCCGTTACCCATACACCCCGCCGTTACCCCGGACACCCCGCCGTTACCCGTACAGCCCGCCGTTACCCATACACCCCGCCGTCACCCCGTACACCCCGCCGTTACCCATACACCCCGCCGTTACCCGTACACCCCGCCGTCACCCATACACCCCGCCGTTACCCATACACCCCGCCGTTACCCGTACACCCCGCCGTCACCCATACACCCCCGCCGTTACCCATACACCCCGCCGTTACCCGTACACCCCGCCGTCACCCGTACACCCCGCTGTCACCCGTACACCCCGCCGTCACCCAAACACCCCGCCGTTACCCATACACCCCGCCGTTACCCGTACACCCCGCCGTCACCCATACACCCCGCCGTTACCCATACACCCCGCCGTTACCCGTACACCCCCGCCGTCACCCATACACCCCGCCGTTACCCATACACCCCGCCGTTACCCGTACACCCCGCCGTCACCCGTACACCCCGCTGTCACCCGTACACCCCGCCGTTACCCATACACCCCGCCGTTACCCGTACACCCCGCCGTTACCCATACACCCCGCCGTCACCCAAACACCCCGCCGTTACCCGTGCACCCCGCCGTTACACGTACACCCCGCCGTCACCCGTAAACCCCGCCGTTACCCGTACACCCCGCCGTTACCCGTACACCCCGCCGTTACCCATACACCCCGCCGTCACCCGTACACCCCGCCGTCACCCGTACACCCCGCCGTTACCCATACACCCCGCCGTTACCCGTACACCCCGCCGTCACCCATACACCCCCGCCGTCACCCATACACCCCGCCGTTACCCGTACACCCCCGCCGTCACCCATACACCCCGCCGTTACCCATACACCCCGCCGTTACCCGTACACCCCCGCCGTCACCCGTACACCCCGCTGTCACCCGTACACCCCGCCGTCACCCAAACACCCCGCCGTTACCCATACACCCCGCCGTTACCCGTGCACCCCGCCGTTACACGTACACCCCGCCGTCACCCGTAAACCCCGCCGTTACCCATACACCCCGCCCGTTACCCGTACACCCCGCCGTTACCCCCGTACACCCCCGCCGTTACACGTACACCCCGCCGTTACCCATACACCCCGCCGTTACCCGTACACCCCGCCGTTACACGTACACCCCGCCGTCACCCGTAAACCCCGCCGTCACCCGTACACCCCGCCGTTACCCGTACACCCCGCCGTTACACGTACACCCCGCCGTTACCCGTAAACCCCCGCCGTTACCCATACACCCCGCCGTTACACGTACACCCCGCCGTTACCCGTACACCCCGCTGTCACCCGTACACCCCGCCGTTACCCGTAAACCCCGCCGTTACCCATACACCCCGCCGTTACACGTACACCCCGCCGTTACACGTACACCCCGCTGTCACCCGTACACCCCCGCCGTTACCCCGTAAACCCCGCCGTTACCCATACACCCCGCCGTTACACGTACACCCCGCCGTTACCCGTACACCCCGCCGTTACCCGTACACCCCGCCGTTACCCGTAAACCCCGCCGTTACCCGTACACCCCGCCGTTACCCGTACACCCCCGCCGTTACCCGTACACCGCGCCGTCACCCGTACACCGCGCCGTCACCCGTACACCGCGCCGTCACCCGTACACCCCGCCGTCACCCGTACACCGCGCCGTCACCCGTACACCCCGCCGTCACCCGTACACCCCGCCGTCACCCGTACACCCCGCCGTCACCCGTACACCCCGCCGTTACCCGTACACACCGCCGTTACCCGTACACCCCGCCGTCACCCGTACACCCCGCCGTCACCCGTACACCCCGCCGTCACCCGTACACCCCGCCGTCACCCATACACCCCGCCGTTACCCATACACCCCGCCGTTACCCATACACCCCGCCGTTACCCATACACCCCGCCGTTACCCGTACACCCCGCCGTCACCCGTACACCCCGCCGTTACCCATACACCCCGCCGTTACCCGTACACCCCGCCGTCACCCATACACCCCGCCGTTACCCATACACCCCGCCGTTACCCCGTACACCCCGCCGTCACCCGTACACCCCGCTGTCACCCGTACACCCCGCTGTCACCCATACACCCCGCCGTTACCCATACACCCCGCCGTTACCCGTACACCCCGCCGTTACCCATACACCCCGCCGTTACCCGTACACCCCGCCGTTACCCGTACACCCCGCCGTTACCCGTACACCCCGCCGTTACCCGTACACCCCGCCGTTACCCCGTACACCCCGCCGTTACCCGTACACCCCGCCGTTACCCATACACCCCGCCGTCACCCATACACCCCGCCGTTACCCGTACACCCCGCCGTTACCCATACACCCCGCCGTCACCCGTACACCCCGCCGTCACCCGTACACCCCGCCGTCACCCGTACACCCCGCCGTCACCCGTACACCCCGCCGTCACCCATACACCCCGCCGTCACCCGTACACCCCGCCGTCACCCGTACACCCCGCCGTCACCCATACACCCCGCCGTTACCCGTGCACCCCCCCGCCGTCACCCATACACCCCCGCCGTCACCCATACACCCCGCCGTTACCCGTGCACCCCGCCGTTACACGTACACCCCGCCGTCACCCGTACACCCCGCCGTCACCCATACACCCCGCCGTCACCCATACACCCCGCCGTCACCCATACACCCCGCCGTCACCCATACACCCCGCCGTTACCCGTGCACCCCGCCGTTACACGTACACCCCGCCGTCACCCGTACACCCCGCCGTCACCCGTACACCCCGCCGTTACCCGTACACCCCGCCGTCACCCGTACACCCCGCCGTTACCCGTACACCCCGCCGTTACCCGTACACCCCGCCGTCACCCGTACACCCCGCCGTCACCCGTACACCCCGCCGTCACCCGTACACCCCGCCGTCACCCGTACACCCCGCCGTCACCCGTACACCCCGCCGTCACCCGTACACCCCGCCGTTACCCGTACACCCCGCCGTTACCCGTACACCCCTCCGTTACCCGTACACCCCGCCGTTACCCCGTACACCCCGACGTTATCCATACACCCCGCCGTTACCCGTACACCCCGCCGTTACCCGTACACCCCGCCGTTACCCGTACACCCCCGCCGTTACCCGTACACCCCTCCGTTACCCGTACACCCCGCCGTTATCCATACACCCCGCCGTTACCCGTACACCCCGCCGTTACCCCGTACACCCCGCCGTTACCCGTACACCCCGCCGTTACCCGTACACCCCGCCGTTACCCCGTACACCCCGCCGTTACCCGTACACGTTCACCAGACGAGCGCAGGATGATTGATGTTGTTGTGTGTTCTGGTTGCTGTAGATTACTACACCCTCTTCGGCACCGGCTGCCACGGCTGTGACTTTCCCATCGAAGCGGGGGACAAGTTCCTGGATGCGCTGGGGTTCACCTGGCACGACACCTGCTTCGTGTGTGCGGTACGTGTGTGTTAGGGCTGCACAATATATCCAAATGAGCTAAATATCACAATATGTATATCGCAACCGCTTACAATAACGGTTCATGGCAGATATTTGTTTTTTCTTTGAAAAATATGCAATTACAAAAAAAAAACAGTTACATTTTTCATAAGGGACTTGTTATCAAGTATGAAGTTCAGAAAACTTATAAAGTATCAACATGATTCTTCCTGGAGTCTGAATATTATTTAGATGAGCTCATGTGTGATTGAAT
>JARPMJ010003072.1:0-100562 GCA_033366665.1 Phoxinus dragarum
CATATGAAGCAATCTGAGCGGCGTTACCGCGGCTGCAGATGCCATATGCCCCAGGAGCCTCTGAAAAAGTTTCAGTGGAACCGCACTCTTGCCCTCGATTTGTATCAGGCAAGTCAGCAGTGACTGCGCCGCGCTCGTTTCGTAAGCTGCGCGCACATGGCGACCGAGTCGATATCCATACCGAGAAAAGAGATCCTCTGCACGGGGCAAAGTTTGCTCTTCTCCCAGTTGACCCGAAGGCCCAGACGGGCTAGGTGCCGGAGCACTAGGTCCCTGTGTTCGCAACCCTGGTCCGAGAGTGAGCTAGGATTAGCCAGTCATCAAGATAATTCAGGATGCAAACCCCGTGCTGCCGTAGCGGCACAAGGGCTGCCTTGACGACCTTCGTGAAGACGCGAGGAGACAGGGCCAACCCGAATGGGAGAACTGCGTACTGGTATGCCTGCCCTTCGAAAGCAAACCGCAAGAACGGTCTGTGACGAGAAAAAACGGAGACATGAAGTAGGCGTCCTTCGGGTCGATCGCTGCAAACCAATCCTGTGGCTGCACACATTCGAAAATGCGCTTGGCCCTGAGCCCTCTTGAACGGAAGCCTGTGAAGGGAACGGTTCAAGACGCGCAGATCCAGGATTGGCCGTAACCCACCGGATTTCCTGGGGACAATGAAGTAGGGACCTCATTGCGGCTGGAGGGACAGTCTCGATCGCACCCTTCGCCAGCAGGGTGGCGACCTCCGCACTCATGACAGGGGCATTGCCACCGACCATAGTGAAGCGGACTCCCCTGAAGCGGGGAGGAGACCGTGCGAACTGAATCGCATAGCCGAGCCTGATGGCTCGCACGAGCCAGCGGGACAGGGGGGAAGCTCTAACCAGGCTCCCACGGACTGTGCCAGCGGGGTCATGCGAACGACAGACGTCCCCCCGGGGGTGCAGCGAAGCGGAATGACCGGCCCCAGACGTGGGTGGCATAGCGGCCCGGTGTGGGGGCACGGTCATAGCCGCGTCCTGCCAGAGGAGGCCAGGGAAGGACCAGCGTTCCACAGGGGCGTGCTCTGGCAGGGGTCTGGCGACAGAGGGGGACGAGAGTGGCGAGGCCCGTGAGCGTGCGCACTGTCATCCGAGAACTCTGTGACAGAGGAGGGCGAGAGTGGCGGGACCCGAGGGGTGGCGCGCACTGTCGTCCGAGAACTCTGTGTGCTCAGAGATGGGAGAGACAGTTCTTTGGAAAAATAGGTTTTCCCCCGGCCCTCCACTGGGGGAAGGAGTGGCCCTGCAACCACCTCCTAGAAAGAACTGCAACCCATCTCTGAGCTGCCCGTAACGGGAGCTCCGCATTGCTGCGGGGCTGGTACGAGCTGGGGCGCCTTCCTGCGACTACCTCCACGGCACGGCCTGGGTGAAGGGTGCTGCTAGGGCCGGCAGGGAGTGTCGCAGGAGGGCGCCCTCGGTGGCAAGCGGAATGAGGCAGCTGAGCCGGCGGCTGAGCAGCTGGCCGCGGGATCAGAGCCTCAGTCTGCTCTGGGCAGCCGAGAACTCTGGGCAGAGTCCTCGACTGCGCCGCCGAGGAGGCCAGTCTGGGATATGGGGAGTTGAGGAAGCGGGTTCACTCAGCCTCGCCCATATCAACCAGACTAAGCCAGTTTTTGTCTCTGGACCACATATGTGGACATCACCTGACCCAGGGGGCTTGTGGTCACCTTCGTCGCCCGTAGAGCGAGGTCGGTGGCGGCACGCAGCTCTTGCAAGAGCCCTGGACCAGCCCTACCCTCGTGCATTAGCAATGAGCACCCCTGGCCTGGTAGACCTGAAGGATGGGCATAGCATGCAGTGAGGTGGCAGCCAGCCCCGCAGCTCTATAGATCTCTGCCACCGGAGTAGACAAAAACCTACATGCTTTGGGGAGGGTGGGTGCTTAGGGCCGCCACGCCTGTGGGGACACAGTTGTGTTGCCACAGAACACTCCATAGGGGGGAACCCCAGTGTACCCACTGGCCGCGACCTCATCGAGGGCAGAGAAGGCGGAAGAGGCCGCTGAGTAATCTCATGACCTCTTCATGCACGTCCAGGAGGAAAGGAATTGGGGGCGGGCCGACGTGTGCCGGTGCGTCCCCAAAAAACGATCATCAGCCTTAAGCACTTGGGACATGGCGGAGGGTTCCACACAAGCCCAAATGCTCGCGACTGCCCGGGGAAGCATGGTAGAGTTCTGGTTCAGACTCGGGCAATGCTGGCACACCCGGAGGAGGCAGCACAGCCGAGTCTTCTCCAGCGTACTCTCGCCCACCTTGTGATGCGGCGATAGACAAGATTTCATCTGCCGGGGCATCGAATGAAATGCTGGACCAGCCCGCGACCTCTGGCTGGGGACTGGTCAGCGATCTCATCCGGATACCACACGGGTTGCAATGTGAAGAGGAGTGTGTGGACCGAGGATAGATCGTCGGGTTGGTTCCACACAGCAGCCTCTGATCACCCTGGCCACCAGCCGAAGTATTCCCTCTTGCGGAGAGAATAGATCGGGGTGTGGATGAGGGGACTCTCTCTCGAGGAGGTCATCGAGTCTCGATCGTTACATTGCGATGGTCATGTCCCCCGCAATGAGAACATGACACATCCACGAACGCTGTCTGTGCATTTGCCCAAACACATCAAACAGCGTCCGTGCCCATCAGCTGATTTAATCTGTGTATCGCACCCAGAAACACACGGGCGAACCGTCTTTAAAAAGACGCGCCGCGTACAGCTCTTTTAGAGAAATAAAACTCAAACAGCAGTGTTGAAGCGCCCAGGGAGAGACACACGACTGGCAGACCACTGCGCAGATCGGCAGGCAATATGAAGCTCGCTGGAATTCGCCGTCACACCAACACTTCTGAAGAGTAGCTCGTCTCGAAGAGTGAAGAGAGATGATCTCAGAATGGCTTGTGGAGTGAAGAATGCTCTTGGCTCCGAAAGCGAAAACATATCTGCATGTTGCCAGCTCACTTCCTTATATACCCACATGGTGGGGCGGAGTTACGCTATGCAAATTCAGCAGACCCACGGCAATTGCTTGCCATTGGCTCGTTTTATTACTGTTCGAAGAGGATAGGCTTCTAAGCGAACCCCATTCGTCGTCATTCGACGTAACTCGAAGTGACAACGAAAGGGAACAATAAAACCGCACTTGGTTGCTGCCTGATCTTGATAATCGTTTATCCTCAGCAGTGATCAGTTTTATGTGATTTTAAGACAATATTCTCTGACTCGGTGTTATACTGTTCCTCTGGTGCAGCTTCCCTCTGTAAACCGGCAGGGATGCCAGAACCGGTGAGTCCGCCACAAGATGTCTTGGAGCATTTTAGTCGAGTCTGATAATTCAGTCGGCGGTGGTCCTCCAGCTGCAGTGTTGCTATCGTTAGCTCTCAGTGACACGGCAACAACACACACTCGGTGCGGTGAAAACAATGGCAAAAACTGTGTTTTTTCTTACCAGGTTTGTTGGACTCCCTCTTATGAAGGCTTATTTCTTTTTTTTTGCCACCACAGATACTTTTTTGTATTTTTTTTTGTATTACCTCTGAAACCGTCTTCTTTACACCTCGATTCCAGTCTTTTTTTGTCTTATCCATTACTTTATCCATGTTTTCTGTAAATCTGCTACTGGGTTAATGTATACAGTAGCGTGTCCATGGCAACAATATAATTTTATAACGGCAAAACCTGGATCGCTGTTTGAAACACCTGACGGTTTCCTAAGAGAACAGTTTAAGGGATTATATGCAACATTAAGTCATTCCCCTGGGGAAGGGGAAATCATGACTTTAGTCTCATACTTACGGGAAAAACTAAAGGTGCTTTATGCAACCGGGCACAGGACTCTTGTGCTGGAAAGTTTTGAGACTGTTTCAAAAAAGGAACTATATAATATTTGTGTGAAAGTGTCTCACTAAAGCGTACTGAAAGATTGCAAAGAGACAAAGTGGTCAGATGTGTTGGAGCCAGACTCGTCCCCTAGAGGATGCTGGAGGTCCCTGTACAAACTTCCTATAGAGGAACACACTGCGGATCTCCAGTGGAGGGTCGTGCACAGGGCGATATACAGACATGTGGCACACATTGACCCCACTGTAGGGAACCAATGTCCTTTTTGTGGCACTGAAGAGTCAATAGATCATTTGTTTTTAAATGGTTTAAGGTTGCGAGGATTGTTTCAGATCTTAGACGGGTAGGTTAGAGATTTGGGGGCAGTTTTTAGTTTTTGGACCAAAATATGTTGCATCAGACAGGACAAATATCTTGTTAATTTAATTTTGTGGTATGAGGAGCAAAGATGGCAATATGGTTACCATGGAAAAGGAAACTGAAAGGAGAAGGGGAAGGAGGTCTGAGGTGGTTTTAAAGGCTTGTATAATTAGAATCAAGGCAGAGTTTGCATATTTTAAACTGATGAATAATCAGGACAGATTTATTGAACTATGGGCTTTGAATGATGTTTTGTGCTCAGTGGATTATGAAAATGAGCTGGTATTACGCTTATGAGTTTTTGTGACTGTTAAAAAGTTTAAATGAGGATTGTAAAATTGTATTTAATAATCTGCAAAATGTATGTGAATTTCTGAATGTTTTGTGTGGATACATACGTGTATGTATATTTGAGAAAATAGATGTGTATGAGATTTTTATTTATTCATTATTATTTTTTCAAATTAATTAAATGTTAAAGTTTTTTTTATAAATATAAAGGATGTGTTACGGTTAATGTCTATACAGTTTAATTATAAATTTAGGTGTGTTAAAGGTCTCTCTCTCTCTCTCTCTCTCTCTCTCTCTCTCTCTCTCTCTCTCTCTCTCTCCTAATGTAGGTTAAGCTGCTGTGATATGACAGATGAAGGATGTTCTGCTGTGACTTCCGCTCTGAACTCAAACCCATCACACCTGAGAGAGCTGGACCTGAGCAGGAATACACTAGGAGACTCTGGAGTGAGAAACCTCAGTGATCTACTGATGAACCCACAGTTCAAGCTGGAGAAACTACAGTTAGTATCATTATACTGTACAGCAGTCACAGTGTGATTAAAGTTTGCAGTTTATTTTATTTTAAGGAAACTGGACTCGAGTCTCATCATTTATAGCACTGCACTCTCTGGTGTTTCTCCGTCTGAAGAAAGATTCAGAAATACAATTAACGGCTTGTTATGTGTATCAGTAGAAAGAGCATTAAACTTTGAAGCATTTTAAACTTTGTGGCTATAAAAAAATGTATATACTGAAATCTGACAAATCTTTGCTTTGAAACAATACAGAAGTAACAACAGACTAAAAACAGCGTAACAAATGACAGTAAATGATAGAGTTACAGTTATACTGGACTAATAGTACTTTTTCACAAAATCTTAATTTATTAAGCAAAATGTGTATGTAAGCAATAAGGTACGACCCATCAAACACATTTACGTTGTGGCAACGTCTCTGGCACATTGCATTTCTGCTATGGCAACGTCACAGTCTACGTGCTCGCAACATTGTAACAACGTAGAGTTGTAAGACGGGTCAGGGCTGTAGCAACGTTGGTGCGCGACATTCAGCAACTGAGAGACGACGTTCTGACAAAAATTATTTTAATGCTAGATAGGGCTATAGATATCCCCCACTAAACATTTTGTGTTTTGAGGTTTATTTTTTAATTAATCAGATGTTAAAGGAGAACTCCGGGCAATTTTTAAGTTAAAGGTTCTCTAAGCGATCCTGGGTGACATCACTTCTTGTTGACGTTCGAACTATTGTCAAACAAAACGGAGGCTAGCTAGACCCTCCCTCCTCCTCATCCTCGCACTAACCCCCCAAACCCCACCCCACATCATTCTTGTGGGTTATTGGCTGGAACACTGTTTGTTATGTTTCGTGGTGCGGGTTAGCCCAGTTTGTTTTTGTTGCTGTTTGTGTAGCCTGGGGTGTCTACAGAGACCGCGTTTTTTTAGAGTGTGTTCAGGAGACAGACAGCTAGCGGATAGTGAGGAGATATTTGCTGTATGTGACAAAAACATTTTTGGCCTAAAAAATGCGTGACATCGCTTAGAGCACCTTTAATCTTGATCGTTGCTAAACGCATCTTGTTGTCATGTAAGGACCCTGTTCATGTTGGACAGACATTTTAATTGCATTTTGTGTCTGTTAAGAGGCACAAAAACACTCTTTATGAATATGCCCCATAACTGCCGTTAGCTGAGTTAGCTCTGGGCATTAGCGGTAGCAGCTCCGTGTTGCAAGCACCAATCCGCTTAGTTTTTTTGGTAACACTTTACAATAAGGTTCGTTAGTTAACATTAGTTAACTACATTAGTTAACATGAACTAATAATGAATAGCACGTATACAGCATTTATTAATCTTTGTTAATGTTAATTTCAACATTTACTAATACTTTATTAAAATCTTGTTAACGCTAGTTCGTGCACTGTGAACTAACATGAACTAACAATGAACAGCTGTATTTCTATTAACTAACGTTAACAAAAATTAACAAATACAGTAACAAATGTATTGCTCATGGTTAGTTCATGTTAGTTAATACATTAACTAATGAACCTTATTGTAAAGTGTTACCGTTTTTTTCTATAGACAGTACTCACAAAAGGTATAACGATCAAGATTAACTTAAAAAGCCAGGAGTTCTCCTTTAAATAATGATATACTTTTTAAATATTGTTTATCCTTATTATTATTTAATGGGGCTATCAGTAAATAAGCCTAATTATACTCAACACCTGCAAGTGTACACTTTGAAGAGTCAAAATGACAGAAGGTTACGTTAAATTAACTTGATTAAAACTGCATATCGTAATCAAATTGCACTTCCAAAAGTCATACATTTGAGAGAAACAAAAAAACAAACAAATATACAAATTCCTTTTAAATATTATAAATAAATCATAAAAAGCAAAGGCAGATAAAGGTTGCTAACCGGAATCAGTCCTTAAAGATGAACTGAACTGGAATTTGAGTAAAGGTGATATAACAGATATATTGTATTTATTCTCATTGGTACAATTATTAAAATGGCAGAATTTGTTAAAGGGATAAAATGGTACATTGAAAATGCTGTTGTTGTTGCACGGGGCGCCGCCATATTGGATTTCAACATTCGGCTACGTCACTGGCATGGTAGCTACTCCGTTCAGTGGTGAGGGTTGACTGAAACTCCTGCGCGCAGCTAACTTTTTTGCCCGCCCCAACTTTATTTATTTTGGTTTTAACACGTTGCGTGCAGCTAACTTGACAAGCGATCCCATTGGATGAATTCGTCCAATCAAATTTCCATCTTAAAAATATATAAAATTTCCATTTATCTGCCTCGATTTTCTAAAACGCACAGGACCTGTGATATTTGAGTCATTTTCTCTTTCTGTCTTCAGTCTGTATAGATGCAGTATTACAGAGAAACAGAGTCTCATCCTGACTTCCGCTCTGAACTCAAACCCATCACACCTGAGAGATCTGGACCTGAGCGGGAATACACTAGGAGACTCAGGAGTGAGAAACCTCCGTGATCTACTGATGAACCCACAACTCAAGCTGGAGAAACTACAGTTAGTATCATTATACTGTACAGCAGTCACAGTGTGATTAAAGTTTGCTGTTTAGTTTAAGTTACACCGTTTATACCGTAGGATTGCATCTGGGGTCTCATTTATAAAACTGTGCGTGGGATCCTCACTAAAAGTGTACGTGCGGCGAAAGCCAAAAATGGGGAACGGCAAAAGAATATTCCCTTATAAACCCGTGCGTACGCCAGAGCCTGCGCACAATTCCCCATCGGTGACACCAAACTGCTCCGTCTCAAATGTGTGTACGCACGGCTCAGAGTTTGCCTGCAGGACCACACATTTTCCTGTCATGTTTGTTTTTATAAATCACTATTTATATGTTGGAAGTGGCGTACGCCTCTTTCAGGGCCAGTTTTGTGTTATAATTGAGGCCCCTGGCCTTCGCCATTGGTCAATATTAAAATAAGGTGTTGAACTAGTAAATAATTGCATTTAAAGAATTTGAAACAATGTGCTGATTGTGTATGGTAATCAAATTGCAATTCCAAAAGTCATACATTTGAGAGAAACAAAAAAAACACACAAAAAAAAACGAATATACAAATTCCTTTTAAATATTATAAATAAATCATAAAAAGCAAAGGCAGATAAAGGTTGCTAACCGGAATCAGTCCTTAAAGATGAACTGAACTGGAATTTGAGTAAAGGTGATATAACAGATATATTGTATTTATTCTCATTGGTACAATTATTAAAATGGCAGAATTTGTTAAAAGGGATAAAATGGTACATTGAAAATGCTGTTGTTGTTGCACGGGCGCCGCCATATTGGATTTAAACATTCGGCTACGTCACTGGCATGGTAGCTACTCCGTTCAGTGGTGAGGGTTGACTGAAACTCCTGCGCGCAGCTAACTTTTTTGCCCGCCCCAACTTTATTTATTTTGGTTTTAACACGTTGCGTGCAGCTAACTTGACAAGCGATCCCATTGGATGAATTCGTCCAATCAAATTTCCATCTTAAAAATATATAAAATTTCCATTTATCTGCCTCGATTTTCTAAAACGCACAGTACCTCAAGCATGTTCTTGTATTTTCTCTAAATGCACACGACATATATAAGCAGTTTCTATTTCCTAAAATGCATAATGTGCGTGGATACAATAAATGAGAGTGCATGACAGGCTACAGCCCTCCAACCGCATTTCCCTCTTATAACACCGTGAACCACTATTGCTCCATTCATAATTGACTATGTACATTGCAAATACAATCTAATGCATATTTTAGATAAAACTTTGTATTGTATGCAATATTTTGAGACAAAATTAATTGGTACATAATAATATTAAATCAAGTGATCAAAGTGCTCATTGCTGTTACGATCAGTGGCGTGGATACAGTGGCTCGCGCACACACCGCAGTCTTCACTCAGACGCGCGAGACTCTATTCGTTCCGGTGAAATAAGAAAACATAATGCACACAAACGTGTCCCTGCTTGATATACAACCACTGATGAACATATTCGGGTTTGATGAAAGAAAAAAAGAAGAAAAACCTATGGGACTGCGGATTTGATCTCAAAACCTCTGACACGCTTGGCGAAAGTTCTACCACTGGACCATTACACATGTGAAATAGGCGGATCTGTGTATTTATTCACGCGAAAGTTCTCGGCACTGACAACATATATTACATCTCATTTAACGATAAAACCCCATGTAGCTATTTAGAATGATTGCTGGACATCGCCATGTTATTATACATACATCTAATTTAGCATTATATTAGCAACCCCTGTCCCACCCACTTTTTAAAACAAAGTTACGCCACTGATTAGTTCGTAAATGTGTACTAGTCATACTACTGGCCTGTCCCTCAGGCACAAATGCGTAATCCATGCCATTAAAATTACTAATTTTCCTGTGTATTCGCTCTGTGCAACTAGCGAATATACCTTATATACTGTGTTGTATCGTATAGACGTAGTAAGTTTGGCCAAACAGTCTTCTCAGTACGGGCTTCAAATTATTGGAACTGTCTACCTACTAAACTCAGAGAGAGCACCAGCTATTTCTCATTTAAATGTACACTTAAGAAATGGATTAAAAACACTCAAAACTGCAATCATCAATAGTTAGGTTTACCTTATCCTAGGTACTGCCCCTTTTTGTATTGAACTTATTATTATCTATTTATTTTCTTCTTTTGTTTTCTGTTTTTCATGTATTCTTTTTGTACTATGATGCTGTGTTGATCTGCCAAGGGACTACAGATGAAAATTAGCCCTCTGGCTAACTCTGGCGCATTTACATTTTGAGTGTAAACAAAAAAATGTTGATTGATGTGCATTGTCCCTTTTAAATAAACAATAATAAAAAAATAAAAAATAAAATATATATATATATACTGTCTATGGAATATACAGGACCGCAGGTCCTACCATGCCAGTGACGTCATCGAAATTGCCAGCGTTCTTATAACAGTTTTTGTGTAGCTTAAAAAAAGCTATATTGATATTTGTAATCATTTTTTTAGTGAAATTTACTTTTAACTGTCATAAACAACACGTTATCAACGTTGATTATTTTCAGTTCAGTTCATCTTTAAACATCCACAAATCCAGAGGAGCAAACAAACGAATGAGACTAAATAGCAGAAAAATCGAATGAAAAACTAAACCATGCGAGTGAGGCTACATTACTCACATTAGAAAATGAAGTTGTAGATTGTGTATAATTATGTATCTTGGCTAAATTAAACACAATACGCGCGTATCCTTGCTCGAGGAAGAATGAGACGACACAATGAGCCCAGCCCTGTTCTCACGCAAATGCGTCTCTATAGCACGCAGTGTGTTTATCGTGCAATTTATACGCGAAAATGAGTTTTTACGTGGATATGATACGCAGTTTTGCGCGTGCATATGATACGCACTTTATTGCGTGATATACACACGCACCCCACACCACTAATCCTACCCAAGCGTATAATACACACGCACCCCTACCCCATCCTAAACCCAACCATGTGCTATCCATGCGTATACTATACACGTAAAAATTCATTTTCGCGTATATATTACACGATAAACACACCGCGTTTTTTAAAGTAGCTATAGTAAATGCTCATCGTAGTCATTGGGCCATAGACGGAGGAACTAGGGGTGCGCATTTTTCTGAATGCTGTACGATATCGCCTAGTGTTTTGTAATAAAGGCTTGATTTATTCATTTAATTTCGTTTCATTTTCTTAACAATTAAGATGCTGCATGTGTTTATCCAGTCTAATCGAAGTGCGCGTTTCTCCCCCGACTTTCCCAACAAAAACCCCGCCCCCCTCTCAGCAAATACATAAAACTGACATTACTGAGCTATATGCGTTTAAAAGTAGCCTATTAAAATGGCACAATGGCATTGCTCAGTTCAACGTGTTGGGAAATCGGGCATTTTGTCCCGCGTCAGCTTTTAGTCAAAAGTTAATAACGCGCTCAACATTCAGGATTTCCCACTGTCATCTCTGATGAGCTCGTGCGTCATCCTCGCGCAGTTATTCAGCCAATAAAGTGTACACCTATGTATTTCATAGAACATTGTGTCTAGTAGCCTACTAGCCTATATAAATTACAAAGGTTTAATTGGCATCTTTATTTCAAACTAACCGACCCGACCGCGACCCGAATATCATTAAAAATATTTTTGGATGACTCGTAACCGCGGGTGACCGCAGGCACCCGCTCATTTTGGATCAACCCGCGCATCACTGATATAGACGCATTTGGTGTGATCGGGTTGATGAGCCAATGGGCGGTTGAAATTTAAAAGGCTGATTTTCCCGCTTCAGGGCAGTGACGAGTGACGAGTACATTATGTAGTCCAGTGGTTGTCAAGACACCCTCGGCACAACCTTAAAGGAACACTCCGACTTTTTGGGACTTTAGCCTATTCACCTTATCCCCCAGAGTTAGATAAGTCCATACATACCTTTTTCATCTCCGTGCGTGCTATAAGTCTGTTTGACTCACCCACCGCTAGCCTAGCTTAGCACAAAGACTGGATGTAAATGGTTGCAGCTAGCATACTAATCCAAATAAGTGACCAAAATAACGCAAACATTTTCCTATTTACATGTTGTGATTTGTATAGTCACAGAGTGAACAAAAAACAAAGTCACATGAGACACAGACATATTTTAACCGTATAAATACTGGGAACTATATTCTCTGAAGGCGAAGCACTGCTACTTGGGCGGAGTGATAACCGCAGCACCTGAGATGTCACGCTGGTTTTGTTGACAGAAGAAACAATGGCGCGTCTCAGGTGCTGCGGTTATCACTCCGCCCAAGTAGCAGTGCTTCGCCTTCAGAGAATATAGTTCCCAGTATTTATACGGTTAAAATATGTCTGTGTCTCATGTGACTGTTTTTTGTACACTCTGTGACTATACAAAATCACAACATGTAAATAGGAAAATGTTTGCGTTATTTTGGTCACTTATTTGGATTAGTATGCTAGCTGCAACCATTTACATCCAGTCTTTGTGCTAAGCTAGGCTAGCGGTGAGTGCGCCAGACAGAGTTACGGCACGCACGGAGATGAAAAATGTATGTATGGACTTATCTAACTCTGGGGGATAAGGTGAATAGGCTAAAGTCCCAAAAAGTCGGAGTGTTCCTTTAAGAATGGTGGTTTAATGCCAACATTGTGACAACGCTGTAACAACCTTCACCACACAACGTAGTAATAGCAACCTTTTGGCCATGTTGTTAAAACGTTGTTAGAAGGTCGGGTACGTTGTGCCAACGTTCTGTGTTTGCTGGGGAGAGGCTGTGTGGTGAATACGTCACGGCTGAAGGGCGTTGTTAGGCTCGACGTGAAGCGGAGTTAGCCGTGACTTATTCACCACACAGCACAGCCTCGAGTACCTTATTGCTTTTATAAAACGCTTACCACAAAATACAAAAATTAAAGCCGAAAAATATCTATCTATGCAACTTGCATGAAGTAAAATCACTAAAAGCCTTCCTTCCGCTGGAAAAAATAGTCCCTGAAATAGTTACATACATTATTTCTCCATTAGATGGCGGCAAAGACTGTCTTCATGAGTGAGTCAGTCAGTAGAAGACTTTTACAGTGAAAGGACTCAAACTTGTGATCACGGAGAAGCAAGACGCAACTGACAGATGACTAGCGTGTCACAGGAAAACCCCTTAACTGTTAAAAGGACAAGATATCGCAGCGGACATTCAAACTGATGTTTTATTACGAACATAGGACGGACCTGAAGGAAAATGCTGTATTTACTGTAAATGCAGGAACACTCGCTTACTCGATCTCTCACAATACTCCACTCTATAAGCTTATCAATAAACAATATCAATGAGATCAAACACATGTTTACGTTGCTAAGAGTGGTTGCTAGGGGTGTTGTGTAGTGATACATAGAACCGTTGGGTGAAGCGGTCATAGCCGTGTTTTACCGTGAATAAAACAGATATTGACCAATCAGAATCAAGGACTGGAACTAACAGCTTTATTATTAGATGTAAACTACACTTTGAAATGACTTTAAATAAATTGTGATTCATGTACAATATTTTCTGATGATCAAAATGTGAAATCAGTCCATTTAAATGTTAACTTGTCCATTGTTTGTATATTGATCCTATATATTAATATACAGTGATAAATTGACTTATTTGTGGAGTGAGGACGGATCCAGACTTGGATTGTAACTAGTTTCCTCAAATGCTCCTGTCTTGGTTTTTTATTCCTCTTTTCTTGTTTCTTTTCTAGTTTTTGGTTCAAAACTTTTCTGATATAAGTTTTTCCCTTTCTGTTCGCAAGTGTAAGATAGTAAGATAGCATGAGCGGTTTTTCTTTGTTTGACCTGTTGGCGGGTGTTTGAGATGGAGGCTCACCCGAGAGGGTGTGACTCCTCTCTCTCACTCCGCCATGGAGTTAGATGCGTACCTGAGGCCGGCGTTTCAGTGGAAGAAGTGCTCGTGGGCGATAGGCGAACAGGTGGGGTATGATAACGTGGTTTCGGCTTCACGGATGAATAAGGCCGTTGTGGTCTTTCTGAAGGAACGGAACTTAACCAGTCGTTGAGAGCGGCATTTGGGTAAGTGGCGTTTATACAGTCATTTCTCCGCTGGTGTCTCAATCGAGCCGTATAACAATCTTGAATTGTCCCCCTTTCATACCAAATCATGACATAGAAAAGGAATTGTTGAGATTTGGGAAAATAGCTAGTGGAATTAAAACGGTTCCACTAGGATGTAAAAAACGAGTCGCTGAAACATGTCACGTCTTTTAGACGACAAGTGTTTATGTTTTTAGATTCAACGGCGCTTGACATTTCCTTTCGAGTCCTGTGTGAAGGCAAGTCCTACATGCTTTATGCAAGTACTGGGAGTTTAAAATGTTTTGAATGCGGTGAATTAGGACACAAAAAAAAATGCGTGCCCCCATAAAACGAACACTGAAAATAATGAGTTGGACAATGAAAAAGCAGGACCGAGTGGGTCAACTGAAAAAGCAGGACCGAGTGGGTCAAAAGAGAAAGCAGGACCGAGTGGGTCAAAAGAGAAAGCAGGACCGAGTGGGTCAAAAGAGAATGCAGGACCGAGTGGGTCAAAAGAGAAAGCAGGACCGAGTGGGTCAAAAGAGAAAGCAGGACCGAGTGGGTCAAAAGAGAAAGCAGGACCGAGTGGGTCAAAAGAGAAAGCAGGACCGAGTGGGTCAAAAGAGAAAGCAGGACCGAGTGGGTCAAAAGAGAAAGCAGGACCGAGTGGGTCAAAAGAGAAAGCAGGACCGAGTGGGTCAAAAGAGAAAGCAGGACCGAGTGGGTCAAAAGAGAAAGCAGGACCGAGTGGGTCAAAAGAGAAAGCAGGACCGAGTGGGTCAAAAGAGAAAGCAGGACCGAGTGGGTCAAAAGAGAAAGCAGGACCGAGTGGGTCAAAAGAGAAAGCAGGACCGAGTGGGTCAAAAGAGAAAAAAGCAGGACCGAGTGGGTCAAAAGAGAAAGCAGGACCGAGTGGGTCAAAAGAGAAAGCAGGACCGAGTGGGTCAAAAGAGAAAGCAGGACCGAGTGGGTCAAAAGAGAAAAAAGCAGGACCGAGTGGGTCAAAAGAGAAAGCAGGACCGAGTGGGTCAAAAGAGAAAGCAGGACCGAGTGGGTCAAAAGAGAAAAAAGCAGGACCGAGTGGGTCAAAAGAGAAAGCAGGACCGAGTGGGTCAAAAGAGAAAGCAGGACCGAGTAGGTCAAAAGAGAATGATGGTGAGAAGGATAGTGTAGGAAGGAATTTAGATGACACTGAAAAGAAGGGAGATGAATTGGAAAGGAACGAAACACAGATTAATCAGGAAGTAAGCTGTGAAGAAATAGTTGCAAAAAATTGTGGTACTGGTGGTGAGAGAGTTGAGGAAACTGAGGTGAATGTTTCTCAATGGGAAGATGAAACTGGACACAGGAATGATCATGAAGGTGCTGGTGAGGTTGATGACAGGGATGACGAAACGGAGGAGATGGGGGATGAAGATAGTTTTTCAGAAATGTCTGACATCACTTCTCAGTGTGGTGATGATCAGTTAATATACAGTGAAAGAAATTAATGACTTCTTGGATGAAACTTTTGGAAAGACTTTTGATGTCAAGAGTTTTTTTCCTGATGTTGAAAGATTTGTGAGATCGGTAGTTAAAATACAGAAGAGTGTAGGATTTGAAGAATTGAGCCGAAGGAAAAGATTTAGACTGAAAAAAATTGTGACAAATATACGGAAAAGGAAAGAATTGGTTAAAAAGCAATTTACGTAATGGTTAGGTCACAAAGGGTGCTTTTTTCTTTTTGTTTCCTTCTGATTGTTTGTCTTTCTCTTTTTTCTCTTTTCATGGAGAGCATAAAAATAGGGACAATTAATATTAATGGAGGAAGGAATTATAGTAAGAGAGCCGCTTTGTATGAATTGATTCAAAACAGACATATGGATATAATTTTTTTGCAAGAAACCCATAGCGATTTAGGTGATGAAGTAGAATGGAAAATGTGGTGGGAGGGCAAGATTTTTTTAAGTCATGGCTCTACGGGTAACCAATGATTTTAAACTTCAGACAAGCGCCCCCTAGCGAGAGAGAAAACACTTCTCTATTATGCCATTCCAGACTCTGTCTATGAAGCAAAGTGAAGTAGCAGAGTCTGGTATTACCAGGCTATTAGATCATTGGTTACCCGTAAGCCAATCAGATAAGTTTAGTTAGGACGTATGTTATGCGCCTGTACAGCCGCATCGAACCACAGACATCATGCATCGAACTCAAATCTATGATCGAACTTACACTGTAAACACATGATGATGCGAGCGAAATACCAGAGTGAACATGGCTGTAAACGACTTTTGCAGATTATGCGTCGTTAATCTACGCATCCACGGTACAATCACGGCCTCTAAACTTATTTTTGACTGAGTGAAACAAGAAAATATTTGTAGCCAACTCTCAAATTTAGGATTAGATATTTTAAACACAGCCAGTGCCGCTGCTCGCCATTTCGGTGCCCTAAGCATAATTCCTTTATGATGCCCTCTACCCCGAGAAGCTTCATGAGGCACGCGCGCGGTCTCTTGCTCTCTCTGCCGTGCACGCGCTACGCGGTTTGGAGCACAATCTCTGTCTCGCGGGCGCGCTCGCTCTAGATTCCGGAGATTTTAACTAATTCGCGGGCGTCAGTGAGCCGCTATCAATATGCGGGAGACTACCGGAACGCAATTTTTTTGGTGCCTCCTCAGCTCTTGGTTCCCTACGCACAGCACGTGGTGGGAGCGGCGGCACTGGTTCTCCATAACAGAGCGAATTGCATCCCGTGTCTCGTTTCGGTTTTCGATTTCTCTAACCTACAATGTGAACTCGGCGCTTAGCATCTACGTCACGGCTCTCAGCCCGCCCTCTGTTCGTTGATTGGCCCGGCCGTCCGAAGGCCGGTGGAAAACTGAAAGATAGGCCGCTATCTCAGACTGAATACAGGAGCGAAATGAAATTAGCGGAAGTAGGAAGTCTGACGTAGTCAGGCTACTAATCTAAGTGGTGGTGTTGCAATTCTGTTTTCAAAGAAGCTTAATATGACTAATATATCTTCTTATGAGATAGATACGGGCAGAATTTTGATTGTACAGGTGGAGTTAATGGGATTTCCTTTTCTTTTCATTAATGTTTACTCACCAAATAATGGAGCAGAAAGGGTAGATTTAAAAAAAAAAATTATCTAGTGAATTAAAAATTTTTGATAACTCGTATATGGTTCTTGGGGGTGACTGGAATTGCACCTTAGATTTTACACTAGACCGAAATGGTGAGGAACCGTATCCTCAGTCTGCTAATTCATTAAGCAGTATTATGAGAAAATATGACTTATCTGATGTATGGAGGGAGAAACACCCAACAGTAAAACAATATATATGGGTTAAAGCTTCTCACGATCATATTAGTGCTGCGAGGTTGGAAGGGTTTTATGCAAGTAAAAATAATTCCAATAGAGTTTTAAAAGCTAACATCTTTCCAAACGGTTTTACTGATCATCATTTGTGCATGATTGAAATGAGTTTAAAAAAGTCACAGCGTTCTAGCTATTATTGGCATTTTAATTTGAAACTATTACATGACTCTATATTTTGTGAAAAGTTTGGGTTATTTTGGTCTAAGTGGCAAGAGCAAAAAAGTGAATATGAAGACTTAGTGCAATGGTGGGAGATTGGAAAAGAGCAAATAATAATTTTTTGCCAGAACTATACAGCCCACTCAAATAGACTTGTAAAGAACACTATTAAATCACTTGAGAGAGAAATAACTGAAATCAAAGAAGGAATTATTGAAGAAAATTCAGAAGAAGTGGATCAATTAAGAGAAAAAAAGACTGTTTTGGCGTCCCTGTTCAATGAAAGAGCAAAAGGTGCTTTGACAAGAGCCCGTTTTTCCTCAATACGAGAAATAGATGCTCCGAGCTCTTTTTTTTTCAACTTGGAGCGGAAAGAAGGAGACAGAAAACTTATGTTACATTTGAAACTACCAGATGGGACTTTAACTACTAATCCAAAAGAAATGAGAAACCATGCAAATAACTTTTATACTGATTTATTCAAAGCAAGAGACTGTGACATTAACTGCATGGACGACCTACTAAGAGATTTGCCAAAGCTCACCGATGATCAGAGACAATGCCGATATTCAATTGGACGAAATATCAGAGGCGGTAAAGAAACTTTCCAATGGCCGGTCCCCTGGCATTGATGGACTCCCTTCTGAATTCTACAAGCAATTCTGGACTCTTTTTCTCATAGAAAAAATGAACTGCCGACTAGTTGTAGAAGAGCGGTTTTATCTTTATTGCCAAAAAAAGGTGACCTTGGACTGTTAAAGAACTGGAGACCAGTAGCTTTACTGTGTACTGATTATAAAATTCTAGCCAAGTGTCTTGCAAACAGATTGAAACAATTTTTAGAGTATGTCATCAATGATTTTCAAACGTATTGTGTGCCAAAAAGAACAATAATGGACAATCTTTTTCTTGTGCGTGATATAATGGATTTAGCAAATGCTGGTAATGAGGATGTGGGTTTTCTGTCAATTGATCAAGAGAAAGCTTTTGATAAAGTAGATCATTTTTATTTATTTAAAACTCTTAAAGCTTTTGGTTTTGGTGAGAATTTTATCTCTTGGATCAAACTGTTATACACTGGAGCCTCTGCATTGTTAAAAGTTGGAGGTGGGCTAAGTTGTCCAGTTTTAGTTCAGAGAGGTATAAGACAAGGCTGTCCTTTGTCAGGACAGCTGTACTCTCTAGAAATTGAACCCTTACTATACAAACTTAGGGATAAATTGCAAGGGTTTCTAGTGAAAGGTTGTGAAGACAGGCCAATCACTCTTTCGGCCTATGCTGATGATATCACTGTTTTTATAAGAGGTGACACAGATATAATGAATTTAACAAATGCTTTAAATATTTACGAAAAGGCTTCATCAGCTAAAGTAAATTGGGAAAAGAGTGAAGGGTATTTATTAGGAGATTGGCAGGGAAGGACCCCTCCTGTGCTTCCAGGGGGAGTTAAATGGGGAACAGGGGGTTTGAAGATGTTGGGGGTGTTTTTAGGAACAGATCAGTATAGGCAGAAGAACTGGGAGGGTATGGTGGGGAAAATGTGTGACCGGTTGTCTCGATGGTCGTGGGTGCTGCCCCAGCTATCGTATAGGGGCAGGGTATTGGTCACGAACAATCTGGCTGCATCTGCATTATGGCACAAGATGAACGTTCTGGAGCCCCCGGAAAGTGTGGTTGAAGAGTTGCAAAGAAAGCTAATTGACTTTTTCTGGGATGGGCAGCACTGGAAAAAATCTGCAGTACTTTTCCTACCTATTCAAGAGGGTGGACAAGGCCTGATGGACATTAAGAACAGAATAAAGACATTCCGACTTCAAGCAGCACAAAGATTGCCGTGCTGGGCTGATACAGCGCGAGCTGTGTTGAGGACAATGAACATTTTTAAGTATGATGTGCAATTGTTTTTGATCAAATTGGCCAACATGGACTTGAAGAATATTTCCCCTTTCTACAAGGCAGTTTTGAGAGCATGGACTTCAACTTTTAAGGTCAAGAGGGTTCTCACAAATATTGGACTCTGGAGAGAGAAGGAACCTCTTTTTAATAACCCGCTGATACCAGCACCGGCACTGGAGCCCAGAAGCATTCAGAACGTAATGGCAAGGGCGGGGTGTACAAGAATTGCTGACCTAAAGACTGGTGAAAACTGGAAAAAGTCCAGAGGAGATGTGCAACAAGACAGGCATCAAGTCCATAAGGATAATAAAGAGGATCATGGATGGAATTGTTTCCGCATTGCCTTCTGTCTTCAGACAAAGCCCAGAGGAAAATGAGGTTCCTGAACAGAACGGAGGGAGTCTTTTTCCTTAGGTGGAGGTTTCAGCAGCGGTGGATGAAGAGCCGGAGGAAGGTTCTCTTCTACACTTCAGGACTCCTGTGCTGGAAGGCTTTGAGACTGTCTCAAAAAAGTCACTGTATAACATTTGCGTGAAAGTATCCCATTATAACGTGCTTAAAGACTGTAAAGAGACAAAGTGGTCAGATTTGTTCGGGCCAGACTCGTCCCCTAGAGGATGCTGGAGGTCCCAAACCTCCTATAGAGAAACGCACGGCGGATCTCCAATGGAGGGTTGTGCACTGGGCGGTAGCTACAAACAGGCACGTGGCACACATTGACCCCACTGTAGGGAAAGAATGTCCTTTTTGTGGCACTGAAGAGTCAATTGATCATTTGTTTTTAAATTGTTTGAGGTTAAGAGGTTTGTTTCAGATCTTAGATGGGTGGGTCAGAGATTTTGGGGTAGGTTTTAATAATGCATTTTTCATTTTTGGACCAAAATATGTTGCATCAGACAGGAAAAAACTCTCGTTAATTAATTTTGTGGTTGGAGGAGCAAAGATGGCAATATGGTTTACGAGGAAAAGGAAACTGAAAGGAGAGGGGGATGTAGGTCCTGAGGTGGTCTTACAGGCTCTTGTAGCAACTAGAATCAAGGCAGAGTTTGCATATTTTAAGCTAATGAACAATATGGACAGATTTATTGAAATTTGGGCTTTGAATGATGTTTTGTGCTCAGTGGATTATGGAAATGAGCTGGTGTTAAATTTGAGTTTTTGTGACTTGAAAAAAAAAAAAAATGGTCTAAATAATGATTGTAATTTTTTATTCAATATTTTGTTACGTCTATGAGTTGTTGAGTGTGTATTTATTAATTTACATCTGAGAAAATAGATGTTTATGAGGAATGTCTATAAAGTATAAATAAAGGTGTGTTAAAGGTCTCTCTATCTCTCTCTCTCTCTCTCTCCTATTGTAGGTTAAGCTGCTGTGATATGAAAGATGAAGGATGTTCTGCTCTGACTTCAGCTCTGAACTCAAACCCATCACACCTGAGAGAGCTGGACCTGAGCTGGAATACACTAGGAGACTCTGGAGTGAGAAACCTCAATGATCTACTGATGAACCCACAATTCAAGCTGGAGAAACTACAGTTAGTATCATTATACTGTACAGCAGTCACAGTGTGATTAAAGTTTGCTGTTTAGTTTAAGTTACACCGTTTATACCGTAGGATTGCATCTGGGGTCTCATTTATAAAACTGTGCGTAGGATCCTCACTAAAAGTGTACGTGCGCCGAAAGCCAAAAATGGGGAACGGCAAAAGAATATTCCCTTATAAACCCGTGCGTACGCCAGAGCCTGCGCACAATTCCCCATCGGTGACACCAAACTGCTCCGTCTCAAATGTGTGTACGCACGGCTCAGAGTTTGCCTGCAGGACCACAAATTTTCCTGTCAAGTTTGTTTTTATAAATCACTATTTATATGTCGGAAGTGGCGTACGCCTCTTTCAGGGCCAGTTTTGTGTTATAAATGAGGCCCCTAGGCTTCGCCATTGGTCAATATTAAAATAAGGCGTTGAACTAGTAAATAATTGCATTTAAAGTATTTTAAACAATGTACTGATTGTGTACATGTTGTTCTGCAGAAATATCATGAGATTTGCATCTGCTGATAAAACATGAATAATAATAAAAATGAAAGAAGAAACAACAGTTTCCAGCGAACAGAACTAGTGTGACACGATTACAAACAGAATATGGGAACTATAGAGTAAATGACAGACTATATGCCCGCTGTAGCTCTTTAACCCCTATAACCCCCATGAACAAAATCATAATCAAATTACTAAGCAACCACTGAATGGAATAACACAAAATATGTATCACTTCAAAGCTTAGAAACTCTGCTTTTTAATGGATCTGACCATTTCGATCAACTCTTGACGAGTTCTGAGTCGTCCCTCTAAACCGGAGTGAACCGCTGGCGGCGCCACCTAGCTGCGGAAAAATTTATAATCATATTGTTCAAAACTACGGCCTTGATCAACACAAAATAAGTGTCATTTCAAAGCTTAGAGTCTGAACTTTTCAAAAATGTTGCCAATTTGATTAACTCCTAAGTAGTGCTGAGTTATTTGTTGATAAATATTTGTTTTCCATAATTTATGAAATACAATTTGTACTGTAATATGACACATGACTATTTGAGCTGTATGATGTTTTTAACATGTCATTAGAAAGAGTAGAATACAACAAACATAATTGTGTTGGGCTTTGACCAAACTTGAGCCAGTTTTTGTACGTGAAGCCCCGCGAGACCCGTATGTAATTAAAGGGGTCATGACATGGGTTTTTTTTATTTATTATTATGTTCCCTTAGGTGCAATTATAGTATTACTATAGTTTTTTTTACAAAAAAACTTTTAAAATGTAGTGATTTATGACCTTTCCCACCCTGTTTCTCATCCTCGGATTCAAACAGTCTGTTTTGGGGGTGTTTCCCCTTTAAGAGTTCAGTGTTAACGCCCACTGTTATGATTGGCTAACGTCAGTGCCTATGCATCAATTATTAATGCCCCCAGCCAGAATCTGTGCGGATTCGGCGCAACTGTTTAGTAGCGGGTGATGCATGCGAAGCGATGGCTCTTGCAATGATAAAACCTTATTATGTTTGAGCCGGAATCAGAGGAAAATGAACCATCACCACAACAATGAAGACTGGAACTATTTTGAATTAATAAAAAGACACTTGAAACCCGAGACACTTGAAACCGGATTATTGTTGCATAATTATCCTATAGTTTAATTTGCTATACAGTTTAACATTATTTAACTAATTTCAATGAAATGATAGGGTGTACCACGGACAGAAATGCGCACAGGCCATATTTGAAGATGCAGCATTGATAAAGGCAACATTTTACATTTTCTATCACATGTAGGCCTACTAGAAAGGCGACATATTTTCAAGATTCTCTTATACAAATGTGTTTATATTAGCCATGGTAAACAGTACGTTTGCGTCGTCGTTGTTGAGCCCAGAATAGTCGGCACGGACTTATCTTTGAGCAACAGTTTTCTGGCAAAGCCAGCATCATATTGGGATTTTTCCTCAAAACATTAAATGTACAGAACAAACGCTTAAACTAACACTGCCGTGACTGAGACGTCCGCAAAAAATAAAGTGCATCCATTTTTCCCTGACGACTAGATCTTTCGCAGCGTATTCACAGATGTTGTTTGTCCACAGCCAGGAACAGCACATCTGCGGAATCGTCATTTCCCTGTACACAGACCCACTCGCTGTCCGTCGACTGAACACTTGTGAGGCGCGCGGGGCGACAACGATACGAAATGAGCGTAGTTGTCTTGCGCTTTAAGCGTAGTTGCCTTGTGCTGGAGGCGGTCATATGCAAACGCTGGTACGTCACTTCGCACCGTGACGTCACTTCTTACCATGGATCCAGAACGAGCTGTATTTAGAGCTTGATTAAATAAATGATTCGTTTATAATGGGGAGGACGTCTTAAGCTATGAAACTTGCAGGACGTTTTAATGGTACAAAGACCTCTTATATACCAAAAGATCAAGGCAAATTTGGTTTCTCATGTCATGACCCCTTTAATAAACAGATGCAGCATTTATTCCACTCTCTCATAACTTCATGAATTATGCTCCGATCATGGGAACTATAATCCGTCACACAGATCTAAAGATATTCTCTCATGGAGTTATAACAAATAAAACCCCACAGGTGTTGCTAAGTAAACTCAAATGCAGCTTTCTCGTGACATTTATGCTTGTAACTTCATGAAACATGCTCAGATCGTAGAAAATGGCTCATCATTACTCACAGTGGATGCTCCAGATTTAAATGTGATCAACACTATGGATTATGTTCATTTTGGACTCAAGATATTCCTCACGGAGGAACAAAAGTTTTAATAATGCCTTCCAGATGTCCTGGGCTAAACAAAAGGCTAGCTTGGTTCCCAATGCTGTAGTTTTGATTACTTTATGCGATCACCACAGAACTTGATCCAGATGCAGATCACATGTAGAGGAATATATAGTTTCCTCATGCCTTATTTCCATCCTGAGTTATTACATGTCAAATAAGAAAGATATGTAAAATTTCCCCTGAGCACACTTTTGTTGTCTTTTATCAGCAGTGTCTCAGCATGAGATTGTCCACATGTAATTAAAAAAAATCAAAAAAGTTTTCTATCAAATGATATCTACCTTTTAACTTTCCCTGACTTAGTTTTGGAGTTTTGAGTCTTTACTTTTGTGTCATTTAAATGCCTTCAGGACTTAAAGGGTTAATAAGATGTCCATCATTGATCTGAGTCATTAACATTCACATACAAGAAAGAAAAAAGAGTACACATTTTATTATCACATTATATGTAAAATGATTCACCTTAATGATTTGTTTGTAAGATAATCTCTCTTCCTCTGTTTGTGTCTTCTAGTCTACAGAACTGTGGCATTACAGATGTTTCTTCTTTAACTCGGTCTTTGACTGATTTAAAAGCACTGCAGTTTCTAAAAGAGCTTGATCTGAGTCTCAATATGATAGGAGACTCAAAGCAGCGGCTCAGAGACGAGCTACGAGACTCAAACTGTGTCCTGAGGTGAGGAAACATCACTTTATGATATTAAAGAGATCTTCATTTACCTCCGATGTGTGAACAAACCTTTCAAACTTTCATTAAAGGACATTATCATTAAGCTTTATTGCAACACAGGGTTTGTGTGAGAACACAATGTAAAGTTGATTAAAATGTTTAACACAAAGGAGGAAAGAGGACAAAAGCTCACTGTCACAGCTTCATACACCAACACCTGCTTTATTAACTGTGTCAATAATAGTGGATCATTTCAGTGTGAAAGCAGACTTGTCAGATTATAGTGAAACGCTGCAGTCCTGCTAAACTCCTGCAGTTCAGCTTCAGCTCACAGCGTCCAGCTCACATGAGAAACGTATCTGTCTCTGTGTGTTTTTACTGTGGCGACAAGCAACACGTCACTCTACTTTACACTTACTTTACTCTCAGTTATTTACTAAGAGCCCTACAAACATGTTTAAACTAGAAACTACAAACGGCTTTAACTCGTGGAAATTGAACTGAAAGGTTTTAACTGAAAATAACGTGTATTTGCTCCCTGTGGTTTATTCCATATACCATACACACACACACACACACACACACACACGAACCTTATTCATGTTCTAAATCTATTATACCTAAAACTCAAATATTGTTTGAGAAGTATCTCTGCAAGATAATGGAAAGTCATTAAATAAGTATTTTTCACTTTGCTCCACTGAACACTGATTGTTTTCTCTTCTGGTTTCACTTTACAGACTAGATGAAGATTAATCACCAAACGTCCTAATAAATCATTACATCAGTTTAAATCTGTGAAACTGAGATGAGAGGATCAGTGGCCATCAGGAGATCCACAGAAGAGCCTCATTACTGTCTATGAGGAGAAATACATGTGTGATTAAAGGAACACTTCACCCATTTGCATTAGACTTTGTATCTTTAGAAACCCAGTCACATTTTCGAATGGTCATGGTTTTTTCCCTTATTTTCCCCTGAGATGGGAGAAATAAGGATTTAAGTGTTCCACTTCCTGCTTTTTATGACGCAAAAATCGTCAATTTGCGTCATAAAAAGCAGGAAGTCAAATTTCTTTGAATAAGGGTAAGACTACAAACACTAGCTCATCATTTATCCAGTAGAAGGCGCTGTTCCGCATGTTTTCAACCCGCCCATAGAGGGATCTCACTCACAGAATGTACATATAGTGTCAGCCATTCTTTATTTAGAAGCTAAGCTAAAAGTTTCTTATTCTGTGGAGAAAGCGGAGTAGTATCGGTGACCATCCTCTTTTTCCTGGACATGTCCGGCCGTCGAGATCGTCCAAAATGTCCAGGATTCGGCTTTTGTTTTCTGCAGTCGCATTCATAGTTTACATGCACACCTTTTGTTTCAATCTAACTGAATTCATTCCGATCGGTGAATCTGAATGTAGTGTTTACATGAACGCTAAACAAGTGATCGTTTGATGTGCGTTTTAACATTGCTAGGAAAATTCCCGCTCCTCCGTGAGAGATACGAGACCGGTGCGTCTCACAGGCGCCGGCGCCGCTCATCAGTAATCACGCCACCGGGCTCGCATCGTTCTCCGTGGCCGTCAGTCTCGTTCCTGCTCGTCACAGTAAACATGATGAACGGCGACTGAAGAACGCAAAAGCCGAATCCTGGACATTTTGGGCAATGGGCAGACTCACGGAGACTCACTAGTAGCATAGCCTTGTTGTTTACTGCGATCTCTTACCGGTAGGCGTGGCCTCCTAGGGCAGCGAAGCAAGTGCATTCTGGGAGTTGTTGTCTTTCATCCCCATAAGCCAAAAATACATTTTCTGGCTTTTCTCAGTCTAGAAGGCTCCAAATTCAAAAATAATTTCACATTTCTTCTACATAAATGACCCATTTTAAATACACATTCATCTTTCCAGAGGTGAAGTGTTCCTTTAATGTGTAAATGTGGTTCATACAGGTGGAAGAGACTCAACAATTAAATAAAGCAGCACGTGTGATAGCATGTGTATCAGAAACATGTGATATTGAATGATAAATGTTGGTTTAGTATTCAGCAAATGATGGTTTAGTTTTATTTAAAGGTGGAACAGAGGAATGAGTTCAGATGAGTGTCTGCAGAAATCTTCAGGCTCTTCAGTTTAAGGCCTACAAATATAATGTCTGGATTAAACTGTACATTATAAAAAATATTTCTAATCAAAAATGTATATATATATATATTTTTTTTACATTCTCGCATACATTTTATGCATATAATACATTTGTTTGTTTGTTATTCTGTTTTATTTTATATTAAGTTATATATGTGTGTGTCTGTTGCTAATGCACAGATATTCAGTATATTGTGTTCTGTGGATGGAGTCTCTTCTCTACAGACCAACTAAACATTTTTACTAGCTAATAGCATTATATACCTTTCACTTGCTCTGATCTAGATTGTCTAATACACATTTACATTCACATGAAAATAAAATGGTAAATATACAGTTAAAGAGCAATTATTTTCGTTTGAAAAGTTCACTGCCTGTTGTAAGTATTATTGAAGCTACATAAGCAGATCCAGAGTTTTAGACGTTAAACATAAAAGCGTGAGCGATCTTCAGATTTGTTTGAGAAGAAACTGTGCTGGTCTAATATATAAAGACAGACATTTTCCCGTTTTATGTATATTTAAAGGGATAGTTCACCCAAAATAACATGTAAATTGTCATCATTTACTCGCCCTCATGTCATTCCAAACATGTCTGACATTCTTCTGTGGAAACACTAGAGAAGATATTTTGAGAAATATCTCAGTGTCTCTCTGATTGGTTGCCAACATTCTTCAAAATATCTTCTTTATGTTCCACAAACGTTCAGAAGTTCAGAATGAATCAGAGTATTTGTCCAGTTCCGGTTGGTTGAAGTCGGAGTGGAGAGGAGGAGAGACGGGTGGACACTTCAGGTCAGCGGCGTCGTTGTGTCCTGGCGCTGGTCCTTCATCAGATCTGGATACGGCTTGGTTCCGGTGGACAGCGGTAAACCTCGGGATAGACAGAGAGACTAATATTAGTGTAGACGCCATCCTTCTTATGATGTACCAAGTACATCAGGATTTACGGGAAGTGTTCCCGGTCCCGGCTGTTCTAAACTATGCAGCCTAACATTGAATTATAGAAGTCTATAATGTGTTATGTGTATGCTAGGCCGAAGAGATGTGTTTTTAGTCTAGATTTGAACTGACAGAGTGTGTCTGCTTCCCGGACAATGTTAGGAAGACTGTTCCAAAGTTTTGGTGCTAAATAGGAAAAGGATCTACCGCCAGCAGTCGATTTTGATATTCTAGGTATTATTAACTGGCCGGAATTTTGAGATCGCAGTAGACGTGAAGGACTATAATGCGTTAAGAGCTCGCTCAAGTACTGCGGAGATAAACCATTTAGTGCTTTGTAAGTGATCAGCAATATTTTAAAATTTATACGATGTTTCATAGGCAGCCAATGCAGTGTTGACAGAACGGGGCTAATATGGTCATACTTCCTGGTTCTGGTAAGAACTCGAGCTGCTGCGTTTTGGACCAGCTGTAGTTTGTTTATTAAGCGTGCAGGGCAACCACCCAGTAGAGCATTACAATAATCTAGCCTTGAGGTCATGAACGCATGAACTAATTGTTCTGCATTATTCATTGAGAGCATATGACGTAATTTAGATCTATTTTTAAGATGGAAGAAAGCGGTTTTACAGATACTAGACACATGACTTTCAAATGAAAGATTGGTATCAAAGAGCACACCCAGGTTCCTAACCGACGACGAAGACTTAACAGAGCAGCCATCAAGTGTTAGACAGTACTCTAGGTTATTATGTGTGGAAGTTTTTTGTCCAATAATTAGAATCTCTGTTTTTTCTGCTATCAGCTATGCATTCCGTTAATTTTGTGAATTGGTAGGTTTCATTAGGTTTTGAAGAAATATACAGCTGAGAATCGTCGGCATAACAGTGAAAGCTAATTCCATGTTTCCTAATGATATCTCCTAATGGTAGCATGTACAGAGTGAACAGCAGCGGTCCTAGTACTGAGCCTTGTGGTACTCCATACTGAACTTGTGATTGATAAGACATCTCTTCATTTACTGCTACAAACTGATAACGGTCTGATAAGTATGATTTAAACCATGCTAGTGCAATTCCACTAATGCCAACATAATTTTCGAGTCTATTTAAAAGGAAGAATTAGATGCTTTGTTTCCAGTCAAGACTCAGAGAAAATTGTGCATGCTTTCATCACCAGCAGGGTGGATTATTGTAATGGACTCCTTACTGGCCTTCCCAAAAAGACCATAAGACAGTTGCAGCTCGTACAGAACGCTGCTGCCAGGATTCTGAGCATATCACACCAGTCCTCAGGTCTTTACACTGGCTCCCAGTCACATTTAGGATTGATTGATTTAATGGTATATAAATAATTTAATGGCCTAGGACCTCAATACATTGCAGATATGCTCACTGAATATAAACCCAACAGATCACTCAGATCATTAGGATCACATCAACTAGAAATACCAAGGGTTCACTCAAAGCAAGGAGAGTCTGCTTTTAGCTATTATGCCAGCCGCAGCTGGAACCAGCTTCCAGAAGAGATCAGGTGTGCTCCTACAGTAGCCACATTCAAATCCAGACTCAAAACACATCTGTTTAGCTTTGCATTTACTGAATGAGCACTGTGCGTCCGACTGTTTGCACTGTATTTTATTTTATATTCTAAACTGTTTTAATTAGGGGCCAAGCACTGAAGGTGCGGGCACCTATTGTATCTGTTCCCGTTCTTCTTCTTCTTCTTCCGACTGGGAGTCTATGGCAGCCCATAGAAGCGTATGCGGGAAAGTTGTTTTGCTTTGACATTCTGATAGAGGACAGTCCCAACATCAAATACACCAATTTTGGTGTTTCTAACTCATTCCCTCTAGCGCCACCACCTGTCCAAAGTTTCAGAAATTGTATGCTAATAACTTTTAAACCGTAAGGCCTATCAACAAAATCATTTTCCGTCACGAAAAATTGTACTTTTTCGAACTCGTCCTAGACGGTTGCTCCGATTTTCACCAAAATTGAACCAGATCATCTTCAGACCATGCTGACAAAAAGTTATTAAAAGCTTTTTGATAAACCCAATCGTTATCAAATAACACTCAAACAAATTTTACGTAGCGCTTGCGAAAACAGACTTAAGGCTGTATCTCCGCAACGCTTTATCGTATTCAGACCAAACTTGGTACATGTCATCACAAGCATGACCTGAGGCTACATGCAGCGTTTTGGCGCAGCGCCACCTACTGGTCCAGAGATATGAAAAATTGCTATTTTGGCTTATAACTTCTGAACGGTTTGTCCAATAATCCTAAACCTGGTCTCGTTAGATTCAGGGCGTCATGCCGAGTCGACTGATATCCAATTTTTCCAGATCGGCCATTTTGTCTGTCGGCCATTTTGAATTATGTGCTAAAATGCTGTATTTTTTGAACGCATGAACGAATTTTTACGAAACTCGGTATGGGTCATCAGTACAATGCCCTGAAGGAGCCTGAGAAGTTTCGAAACAGCACCACCTAGTGGATATTTTTTTTTCAAATGCTTATAACTTTGGGTGTGGTCGACTTATTCTCACGGGAGTCATTTTCTTAGACTCCTGAATCGTTGCCGAGTCCAACATTACCAGACTTGCCAGGTTTCGGCATATGGTTTGTGCAGCGTTGTAATTTAGCGCTTAAAAAAACATTTGGCGATATCTTCGAAACCGCTAGTCCGATCGAGACGAAACCACCGTCAGAAGTTTGGAAACATAGGTCGATAGCTAAACGCCAATGCCCAAATCTCAAAATATTGATAGTAAGGGGTAGTAAAATTCAATCAAAGTCATGTGTCAGTCATTTTTGACGTGTTTTTTCACATAAATGTTTATAACTCCGAAGCGAATTGAGATATTTTCTGAAAACATCGATACCAATTTTGCCATAGTCAGTCAAATTTCCTGTCCGCCATCTTTATTTTCTTTTAAAACCTACTTTTTCGAACTCCTCCTAGACCGAACGTCCGATTTTCACCAAAATCGGATCGTGTCATCTCCAGACCGTGTTGATTAAAATTTTGGATTTCGTGTCGATAGACGAAACCGTTTTCGTATACCTCAGAAGCAAAGTTGAGGCATGATGCCAAAATGACTATTCAGGCTTTATATCTGCAATGCCTTGACACATTGACACCAAACTTTGTATGTGTCATTGTCACTTCACTCTGACCACATCACATCAGTTTCGTAATTGCGCCACCTATTGGTCGAAAGTGATAATCATATTTTTAGTTATTGTATGTGATTTTTCAACCATTTTGCCAAAATTCATCTTCAAATGTCTTTAATTGCTCCTTGCTGCAGTTTGTCTCACACTTTCAGCCATGTAGGCATATCTCGTCGTCTGCTTTTGCGCTTGGCCCCGTAATGGCTGCTTGCAGCTATATTTATTCTTATTTCTTTTGATTATTTTAATTTCTTCTATGTAAAACACTTTGAATTACCATTGTGTATGAAATGTGCTATATATAAATAAACTTGCCTTGCCTCACTTTAGAATCTAACCTTCCTTCCATGTGTCACTCCTGAAACCTAACACTGAACCTGTCTCTCCTCCTCCCACAGATCCTGGTGATGCCGACGTACCTCCTCCTCCCAACCTTGCCGAAGAGGAGCCTATCTACCGGGTTCGAGACATTCTGGACTCGCGATGACGAGGTGCCAGATTAGAGTACCTAGTCGACTGGGAGGACTACGGACCAGGGGCCTCATTTATAACCATTGGGTGCGCACAAAACGGGGCTGAAAACATGCGTACGCCAGTTCCTGCGCAAAACTTGGGATTTATAAAGAAAAACTTGACGTGAAAATATGCGCACCTCCACGCAAACTCTGACCCATGCGTACTCACATTTTGAAGACAAAGCAGTTTGGCGACACTGATGGTGAGTTGAGGAACTGACTGCGGATAAAGGGAATTAACCCTTTGCAAAATGGCAAAATTAAGTTTGACATATTTCAATATTTACAATATTTAAGCCGGACCAGAGAGTTTGAAGAAGTTTAAAGTAGTTTGATGTGTAAAGTAGGTTAAAGTTTGATAGATAGATAGATAGATAGATTAGTAAGAAAGAAAGAAAGATAGATAGATTAGTAAGAAAGAAAGATAAGTTAGTTTGAAAGATAGATAGATAGATGGATAGATATATATATATATATAGATAGATAGATAGATAGATAGATAGATAGATAGATAGATAGATAGATAGATAGATAGATTTAGAATGGTAGTTTAATTGAATCTAGGGCTTCAGGGAGTTTATATTTGAGTTTTTGGCTTGCAAACTAATGGCCCACCGTAGTCTTGGCTCAATTTGAGCACTCTGCAATGTAAGTCTATGGGATTTTTATGATTTTTAATATTAATTTTTAAGAAAACTGAAAGTCAAATCAGTTTGAAAAGATATGGCACACCAAGTCAGAACAGTCTGAAGGTCTGACCCGAGTTTGGAGTTTGTAGAATTAAAGCTCTAGGAGGAGTTAGAGTTGTACATTTTTAGTAAGAAGAATAATAATAAAAAGTTTAAATAAATTTCAGTAAGTTGGCTCTTCCAAGCCAACTTAATAAGTTTACATAGGATTTGAGTAAGTTGGCTTTCTCAAGCCAACTTAATAACATTAAATCACCATTATGGGTCCTAAAGATACATACATCCATGTTTAGTTTAAAGACATAAAAGGAACTATATGCTGAAAGTACGTAAATTTAATTTCTTTCACTTCCATTCTTAAATGGATGTAGGCCTATCACTCATTATGTTTTAAAAAACACAAATTTCCTTGCTCCTTTAATATATGCATGGCTAATGAGGTAATTTGCATTGTCTATATTGAATGTGGGCGGAGAAAGGGCGGTAAATGATTTTTTTTTGCTTGCGCAAACAAATTATCAGTTAGGCTGTGATTTATAAAGTGAAAATTGCGTGCAGGTGTGCGTACGCACGGTTTTATAAATCTGATTTTTTTTTTGCGTACGCCATTTTTGGCTTTTGTGCGTACGTACACTTTTAGTAAGGTTCCTACGCACAGTTTTATAAATGAGGCCCCAGAAGAACAATCCTGGGTTGCTTGTGACGATCCCTCGACTATAACACTGAAAGTATCATTCATTTGAATGAATGATTGGACGTTTATATTTTTTTGACTATGAGTGGAATTTGTTGATGGTCCCTTTAGAAAATGCGGCGAATATCAAACCTAAAACTTACTTCACTGCGCTCTCGGACCGGTTGCTCTCCCATACACATGCAAAGTTAAACGCAACTGCAGAATTTCAAGTTAAGCTTTTTCATTTTAACAGGCTCAGGAAGGAAAATGAAATAAACGTGAAACGTTGCGCGTCGCGTTCATATAGGCTCTTGCCTGTAAAGTATTTCCCTCCCATAGAGCCGATTATTACGAAA
Source organism: Phoxinus dragarum (assembly GCA_033366665.1). Lineage (NCBI taxonomy): Eukaryota > Metazoa > Chordata > Actinopteri > Cypriniformes > Leuciscidae > Phoxinus > Phoxinus dragarum. The sequence continues at coordinate 32,589 of JARPMJ010003072.1, forward strand.
AAGCTTAACATAAATGCAGTAAGACGGTGATATTATAACTCAGTAGCCGATACACCTTATTGAACATGCAATGTGCTATTGCACGTTAGCAATATGGGCTGTTCATAATCTGTTTTAATCTGTTTACCTCTATAAAGTAGGCTATGCTTTATTAATAAGGTAGGCCTATATTGTGTACTAAATTTGGTGCTTCAATATCACTCACATCCATTAAGCGTCTTAAATGGGGAAGAACGCTTGATTACCCTGCTGTTGTCTGTTTTAGCAGAATACTACCATCTAGTAGTAGCAGGTTTTCTCAGACAGATGTGTGTCAGGGTTTCCGCGGGGTCTTAAAAAGTCTAAAATTCTGAACTTTAAATTTAAGGCCTTAAAATGTCTTAAAAACGGCCAGATTTTCATCCGAGGTCTTAAATTTCATTTAGTCAGGTCTAAAAAAGGTTTTACCCTCGTTCATTTCCAGAAACGCTGGCCGCAGAAAGTTATTACAAAGTAGCAAAAAAGTATTGAATCGTAGCCCACAAAAGCGGAGCTCTACAGGGTCTCCAACAGGTCTACCAGCAGCTCGTGTCCTGATTGGAGGTAGCTCGCCAAGGGGGCCGTTCACATATTGCATTTTGCGCGCTCAATTTCATTCAAATGTAGGCGCGATGAAGCGCGCTCTTAATTGAAGCGACGCGCTCATTTATTTCCAGCCCGACGAGGCTCGATCAAGCCCCGAAGTGACAGTGGAAGGAAACACGACTGGCCCTGGCAGTGGGCCGCACTAGCAGGCCCGCTTTTGGCCTGACAGTGGAAACGCGGTTTGAAAGCTCAGTCAACAAGGATGGGGGTGCACCCAAACACTACGGGTGTTTTTCTCTTCTCCGTAAATAAATATTGTAGCAGAGCTACAGCAAGCAATTTTCGGTGGTGAAAATCCATTAGCTACTAAAACTTCTTTGTCGTTGTGGAGAGCGCATTGCATGGTTGCATAGCAACGACAGACGCCACGGGAAAATAGGACAACATTTTACTATTAATAATAAAAGATAAGCTAATGTGCATTGTAAATGTCAGAAATTTATCTTTTTTGTCATTCTTTTTATAAAAAATTATTTAAAGGCTAAAATATATGAGGTTTATCTTTTTATAAAACCTTAAACTTTATTTGAACTTGTACATAGTAGATTACATGTTGCAAGACACTCTTTTAAAATCAGGCCATCATTTTTAATGTTGTTATTTTAATGTTTATGTAAACAAAAAGTGCATATTGATGCTAATTTTATTTGTTATTTGCTGGTTTTCGACATATAACTTGGTGAATTGATTTCGTTGTGTAGTAATACTATTAGTAAGTTACGTTTTGAAAGTTTGTTTTAGCCTATTTTCATTTTGGGCCTAAGGTTTTGGGCATTTGGCACGTTGTTGGGTGTGGAAGGTTACTAATGTGATTGCTTTATCTGTAAATTTAATTAATGCTTTTTCAATGACTGAATTCATTGAAATAAAAAGATTTTTTCAGAATTTCTTTGATTTTAATATTTTTTGGTAATGCGTCGTGTAGGTCTTAAATTTCAATCTTTATGGTCTTAAAATGTCTTAAAAAGGTCTTAAATTTGACTTACTGTAACCTGCAGAAACCCTGGTGTGTGGATCGTGCCAGGCGAAACCGGCGAAATGAAAGTCTCAACATCCAAATGAATCAAATAGGATCGACTCAGAAATGAGTCAATGAATGCACGCGTGTCACCTCATCCACAAATGCACATTATACTTGTTGCATGCACACATTCTGACCTACATTAATACAAAATTGAGGTTTTGTATCAACAACTATGTCTCTATTTGTACAAAATGCTGCACATTCTTGTGATTCTGGATTTTGCACACACAAGTTGTATTGTATTAGTTTAAATGTAGCGACGCACATTTGTGAATTTGTAAAATAGAAGGGTAGTTGTGCACACATTAATAATTAGCACCAGGCCCATTCATGTGTAGTTGTTTGTGTGTGGGTTGTGAAATGCTTAAAAACAGCGAAAAGAAAGTCTCAAAATCCAAATGAATCAAATGAGATCGACTCAGAAAAGACGTCAATGAATGCATACGTGTCATCTGATCCCCACATACACATCTTCTTTTTTTGCATGCGCAAATTATGATACACTAATACAAAAGAAAACATTTGTATTCACAAAAATGTCTCTATTTGTACAAATTGCTACACATTCATTCAATTTTGAATTTTGCACACGCAAGTTGAAAGGCATGGATAAAACATATCGGCAACATGTATCAAGTTCATTGATAATTGTGCTTGCACGTGTTAATCATTTTGATACTATATTCATCCCATAAAAACATATCTTAAAAAATTTAAATCAATATATTGTCTTATCTGAATGAGTATGCAGGATGATTTTCACATAGTTTTGAAGCAGATATTCTAGGCTACATGATACAATTTTCAAAAGTTTTGTGAAGAAATAATCAGTGTGGGTTTCTTGACATTATTTCAGTGACATTTTTTTCTTCACAAACCACGCATAAACATCATTATCTCAAAACTACAAACTTTTACATATATGCTGCTGACATACTATTGTAGCAGAGTTTGTGCTGAAAACAGTGTAATAAGGCTTTAGCCATGAAAATGTCACAAGTAACAGAAATAAGCGCAAATGTCAGAGCATGTCAGAACACCTCCAGGACCCCCTCAGACCCCAGAGGGTTAAAGAATGGTCCTTTGTATCTTTTCTTGTCATTGATCGTGTTAAACTATTAAATAGTTTTTAATAGGGCTCACACCCTATTAAACTTTGTAATGGTCAGGAATTTGTTAATGTATAATTTGAAGTGTACATCACAGTACATCAGATGGCAACATTGTTTTTTAACATTACATTTCAGTTGTATTTTCAATAAAAGTTGTTTAGAATCAACATCACATTTTAACATTGATCGAACAATATTATCATTGACTCTTTTTGTTCCATTTCAATACTGATTCAACAGCAGTGATGCAGTCAACATCATAGTGTAACGTTAATTCAATGACATTTTCATAGTTTTTTGTTGAAATCTCACCATTGTTTCAACATTAATTGCAGGTGCAAAAGTGATATTGAACCAAAATCACATTGTTGTTAATTCAATGCAGTTACTGTTGACGCCTCAACATTGTTTCAATGATTGCTTGCTTACTGGGTTATAAATGAAATAATCCCATTTATCTCTTTAAGTAAAATTTCAATCTAAATTATTAATGGTATCTAATTTCTTGAACAAAGGGTAGTGAGTAGATTTTTATTCATTTTATTTATATATTGAACATGTACAAACAAATAGGTAAATACTTAGTAAAGTACAACAATAGGGCGATGAACATTAGATGAACAAAATTAACATCGCTACTTTTTAGTCTTTTGAGACCCGACTAGGAAGAAAACCACAAGATCATATCAGAAGACAAAATTAAATAAGCAGGCATATAATAATTACGCACTAGTGAGTGGATGAGTGGAGCTTTCTTTTTGATGTAGATTGAAACACGGAAATATCTTGAACTTGTGTTAACCACACCTTTTTTTCAGGGATTTAACCGAAAACCCATTGACTTCGGGACGATGGAACCACAAGTGCTAAAATGCTAACTCAGTTCTGGGTTTTAGGACTCATTCCTGCAACACTCGGACGCCTCAGGTCAAGCAGCCGTATGACCGCGTATCTCCATCAATCCATCGAGTTGTCTGCCCACGCTGAAGCTCTGCGGTCTGGCTGTCACGTACTCCAGGAGGTCTCGAGCTCCAGGCGTCAGAGCTCTGTTGATCAACACAACACAGGAGGTCGAGAGCAGATTCCCTCTCTTTAAGGCCAAGCAGGTCTTGAAGGTAAAGCTCAGGGTCATGATCCATTAGAACCAGATCCAGGCCATCATTCCCAGTGTGGGAGTGTAAAGAGATGGCCTCAGCCGAGGAGCATGTCAGCACCTGAAACTGAGCAAAAACATGCTGAGGTCATTTTACCACACGCTATTTGCAGGGTTTTTAAAAATAAAATGTAAGGCTTTTTAACCCTATCTCTGCTAGTGTTTTTGGTAAAAGTTTCCAGCCAGCGCCAGCATTTAAAAAAAAAAAATTGTCATAAAAGTGTCATGGCCCTCAGAATATTTTTGTTGTATGAATATCTGAACATGCATTATACCAAAAGAAAGAACAGACCCTCAACTTTTAAACAAAAAAAACCTGTTTTAATCTAGTTCCGTTCATCAAAAGTCTCGTTTAGATTCATTCACTAATAATTCAATCGGTGACACCTTCCGTTGGTTACATCTTTACACCAATTGGTGGCTACCATTGAGTGGCTTTTTGAGTATTTTAAGTATGTTTGAATCATTCAAAACAGGATTAATTTAAAATAACCTGCATATTTTAAAGATTAACTGATAAACACACACAAAAAAAAAAGAATAGAAAGACATGACATCAGCGATTGCTGGTATACTGGAAATCTCTGAACACGTCTAGTGTGTGTAATCAGAAATATCCTGTATCAGTGAACCTCTGTGTGAAAGTTTGGCCCATGGGTTGTACACCTTAAGTTTCACTGAAATGTCCAATGTCCGATTTAACCCAGAAATGTTCATGCAGTGTTCAGTAAACAAGGCTTCATTACGAAATAACTCTCGGAACAGTTTTTATAAACTTGTATTCGTTTGCAATGGTATATTTGTATAAGTGCTGTCAATCGATTAAAAATTGGGTTCCACTTTATATTAAGTGGCTTTAAGTACTATGTACTTACATCAAAAAAAGTACAATGTACTTATTGTGTTCATGTTTTATTGTAAAACACCTTTGCTGCTATTGCGGTGTGATACGGGCAAGGTTAGGGACAGGTGTGGTGGTATGGGTAGGTATAAGGGTGGATTAAGGTATAAGGGAAGGGTCAACAGTGTAATTACAAATGTAATTACATACATTAATTACAGCTGTAATTACATGCAGGTATTTTAAAAATACAAGTACAATGTAAAAACATGTATGTACACAATAAGTCCATTGTATCAAATTATTAATTTCAATGTAAGTACATAGTACTTAAAGCCAATTAATATAAAGTGGGACCAATTTTGTAATAAAAAAAATAACACAATTAACTACCGGTACTTAATCACAGATTTTTCTGTAATGAATTGCAATTAATCACACCTAAAATGTAAGTTTTTAATATATCTTTATGTTGTAATACTTTCACATTTAATATCCAAAATAATGTAGAAACAATGACAGAATATTTTAAATACTTGTTTAATGGCATCTTCATACTAAGCACTATGAATAAAGGCAAGTATCACTTGTAACGATTACCAGCTGGAGTGCCCTCTAGAGCCACCAGAGGGCGCTCCACAATAGACTGATCACTTCCTCACAAACTACATTTCCCATACTCACTGCCCGGACTCATCAGCACTCATCATCTCATTCACCTGGAACTGATTACACAAACACCTGCAGCTCATCCACACTAACACATATAAACCCCGTTCTCTCTCAGTTCATTGCGAAGTATTGTATTGCCCCGGCTTTCAACTCCAAGCGTTTATCCCTGTGTTTGCTGTTCTGTTTCTGACCTTGGACTGTTTATACCGACCTCTGATTGTTCTCCGCCTGCCTTGACCCGGATCGCCTATTGGACCTAGCCTTTTGCCACCTGCCTCGACTTCTGCCTGTGACCCCGATCTGCCCTGTGTTCTCTCCGTTGTTCTGTCTGCTGCTATTTGACCCTGCCTGTTGACCACTCTAATAAAAGCTGCAAATGGATCCCTCTGAGTCTGCCAAATCATTACAGAATACTTCGCCACTACAAGGATCCAGCGGCTTTCCCAGTGGATATCGACCAGGTTTGGACAATGCACGTATGTTATTTACCCTTAAGCAGGGCTCTCGATCGCTCGAGGATTATATCCAAGAGTATTTACATCTCGCCTACTTTTCGGATATGCCAGACTGTGTGCTCATAGATTTCTTTTGTGAGGGCATTAATCAGCCGCTCAGATCACATTTAGTCCGTGAGGGTCCCCGTTCATCTCTCAGTCAGTTTATGGACTATGCGTTGTTGACTGTTGGTTCAGCGTTCACTGTTGGGGTCGTGGAGGAAGGCACCATTACTTCCGTGCCAATAATGGCAGCCGCACCAGAGCCCCGTCACTTCTCAGCAGATCGTCCAGAGCCCCTTCAAGTCTCAGCAGATCGTCCAGAGCCCTGTCACATCTCAGCAGGTCATCCAAAGCCCCGTCACGTCTCAGCAGATCGTCCAGAGCCCCGTCACGTCTCAGCAGAACGTCCAGAGCCACGTCACAGCAGATCGTCCAGAGCCCCGTCACGTCTCAGCAGATCGTCCAGAGCTCCGTCACATCTCAGCAGGTCGTCCAGAGCCCCGTCACGTCTCAGCAGATCGTCCAGAGCCCCGTCACGTCTCAGCAGATCGTCCAGAGCTCCGTCACATCTCAGCAGGTCGTCCAGAGCCCCGTCACGTCTCAGCAGATCGTCCAGAGCCCCGTCACGTCTCAGCAGATCGTCCAGAGCTCCGTCACGTCTCAGCAGAACGTCCAGAGCCCCGTCACGTCTCAGCAGATCGTGCAGAGCCCCGTCACGTCTCAGCAGATCGTCCAGAGCTCCGTCACATCTCAGCAGGTCGTCCAAAGCCCCGTCACGTCTCAGCAGATCGTCCAGAGCCCTGTCAGGTCCCAGTTGATCGCCACGATTCAAGCCAAATCACAGTTAATCCTCACAAGTCAAGTCACGTCTCCACTGATCGTCACAAATCTCTTCATATCTCAGCGGATATTCCAGAATCTTGTCAAGTCACCACTGACCAGCCAGAGCCTTCCTACATCCTATCTGCCATACTGAGAGATTCTAGGTCAGTACTTCGATTTCCCAATCTGGTTTCCAGTGTGAGGGATGAACCGCTTGTGTCTGCACGTGCAGCTGGTATCCCCAGATCTACTCCCTTTAATCCTCCCGTTCCAGCACCTATTATCCTGTCAAAAGCACTTTGCATGATGGGAATCACCTTATGTTGCGTTTGGGCTGCGTACACCACCTCAGAACTACCCCAGGCGACGGCACCTGCTGCTGTTCCTCCAGGGGTGACGGTACGTGCTGCAGATTCCGAGATTCTCCACGTCAGCCCTGTCGACCCAGAGAATGTTCACGTCACTTCTGCCGACCCAGAGACTGTTCACGTCACTTCTGCCGACCCAGAGACTGTTCACGTCACTCACTTCTGCCGACCCAGAGACTGTTCACGTCACTTCTGCCGACCCAGAGACTGTTCACGTCACTCACTTCTGCCGACCAGAGAGACTGTTCACGTCACTTCTGCCGACCCAGAGACTGTTCACGTCACTTCTGCCGACCCAGAGACTGTTCACGTCACTTCTGCCGACCCAGAGACTGTTCACGTCACTTCTGCCGACCCAGAGACTGTTCACGTCACGTCTGCCCAGCCAGAGGCCGTGCAAGAGACTCGTCCCACCAAGACTGCCCTTACGCCTGTGTCTTCGGACAAGATGGCCGACTCCACGCCTGTGTCTTCGGACAAGATGGCCGACTCCACGCCTGTGTCTTCGGACAAGATGGCCAACTCTACGCCTGTGTCTTCGGACAAGATGGTTGACTCCACGCCTGTGTCTTCGGACAAGATGGCCAACTCTACGCCTGTGTCTTCGGACAAGATGGCCGACTCCACGCCTGTGTCTTCGGACAAGAAGGCCCCCGCATCCCCGGAGCCCGTTCCTGAGCCGGTGTCTGTTGCTGTTCCTGAGCCGGTGTCTGTTGCTGTTCCTGAGCCGGTGTCTGTTGCTGTTCCTGAGCTGGTGTCTGTTGCTGTTCCTGAGCCGGTGTCTGTTGCTGTTCCTGAGCCGGTGTCTGTTGCTGTTCCTGAGCCGGTGTCTGTTGCTGTTCCTGAGCCGGTGTCTGTTGCTGTTCCTGAGCCGGTGTCTGTTGCTGTTCCTGAGCCGGTGTCTGTTGCTGTTCCTGAGCCGGATCCACCCTGGCCACCTGATGGAAGGTCTTCGCCCTGGTCGTCGACGCCGCGGCCGCCCGAGGGGTCTTCGACGCCGCGGCCGCCCGAGGGGTCTTCGACGCCGCGGCCCGCCCGAGGGGTCTTCGACGCCGCGGCCGCCCGAGGGGTCTTCGACGCCGCGGCCGCCCGAGGGGTCTTCGACGCCGCGGCCGCCCGAGGGGTCTTCGACGCCGCGGCCGCCCGAGGGGTCTTCGACGCCGCGGCCCGCCCGAGGGGTCTTCGACGCCGTGGCCGCCCGAGGGGTCTTCGACGCCGTGGCAGGGTCACAGCCGGCCGCCTGCACAGCCTGCTCCGCCCCGGCCGCCTGCTATTCTTGCTCTGCCTGATCTTCTTGCTCCGCCTGCACAGCCTGCTCCGCCCTGGTCGCCTGCACAGCCTGCTCCGCCCTGGTCGCCTGCACAGCCTGCTCCGCCCTGGTCGCCTGCACAGCCTCAATCTCCAGGCCCTCTTCCGCTCCACGGGCCTGGCCCTCCATCCCTTCCCCGGATCCGCCTCCGCGCCACCTCCCACCTGGACAGTTTTGGAGCGTCTGGAAGTCGCTCTTTGGGGAGGGGCTATGTAACGATTACCAGCTGGAGTGCCCTCTAGAGCCACCAGAGGGCGCTCCACAATAGACTGATCACTTCCTCACAAACTACATTTCCCATACTCACTGCCCGGACTCATCAGCACTCATCATCTCATTCACCTGGAACTGATTACACAAACACCTGCAGCTCATCCACACTCACACATATAAACCCCGTTCTCTCTCAGTTCATTGCGAAGTATTGTATTGCCCCGGCTTTCAACTCCAAGCGTTTATCCCTGTGTTTGCTGTTCTGTTTCTGACCTTGGACTGTTTATACCGACCTCTGATTGTTCTCCGCCTGCCTTGACCCGGATTGCCTATTGGACCTAGCCTTTTGCCACCTGCCTCGACTTCTGCCTGTGACTCCCGATCTGCCCTGTGTTCTCTCCGTTGTTCTGTCTGCTGCTATTTGACCCTGCCTGTTGACCACTCTAATAAAAGCTGCAAATGGATCCCTCTGAGTCCGCCAAATCATTACATCACTGATACCAATACTGATGTCTCTATTACATGAATTTTTTTTTCTCAATTATAGCCATTATTATAGCCATTTAACATTACATAACTGAAAGCTATATTATTTTACATTTAATAGGCTTTAAAAACATATAACAACTTCTAATTTAAGTGAACTTAAAAACAATATTCACATAAAACCGTTAATATATATATATATATAATAAAACCACATTTAACTTCCTTTAATATATCAGGGCTCAACATTAAGGTTTTTCAGAGGTTCAGATTTGTACCCGCCTTGCTAAAATTCACCAATAAAGGTTTTTATTGTTTTTGACCCATGTAACCTTGTAAACAGTGCTTTAAGGGTCATCAACTGCATTGTTTAATTGTTTCATAATGTTTCCCTGGGGTGCACTTATAATGTTAGTGTGATTTTTTTGCTTCAAAAATTACATAATTTAGAAATAAAAGGCATTTTTCCTAGCCTGATTTTAGCCTCTGATTTGAACGTTTCTGTTTTAAGGGGCGTGTCTTTGTGAGACTTCATTGTAAACGCCCACTGTCTGTGATTGGCTGTGATTGGCTGTGAGACTGCTGTGATTGGCTGTGAGACTTCAGTGTAAACGCCCACTGCTGTGATTGGTTGAGAGACTTAAGTGTAAACGCCCACTGCTGTGATTGGCTGTGAGACTTCAGTGTAAACGCCCACTGCTAGTGATTGGCTGAGAGACTTCAGTGTAAACGCCCACTGCTGTGATTCTCTACACCTTTAGTTACACTAATGCTCACAAAATCAGTTTTTTATAACAGTAAAAACTCTTTTCATGTAAGTCGCGATGTTATATTGTGTCATGTTTATCAAAATAAAACTGATTAAAAAACGTCAACTCCACTTCATTGATATGTTTGAACTTTATTCTGAACTTAATTCTTGTTCAAACAGACGCTGTTTGAAGCAGTACATAAAGTATTGAATAAAAATGTCTCTGAAACATCTGTGTATTTGCCAAATCTGCATTTATTTAAAGGAACACTCCGACTTTTTGGGACTTTAGCCTATTCACCTTATCCCCCAGAGTTAGATAAGTCCATACATACCTTTTTCATCTCCGTGCGTATAAGACTATAAGTCTGTTTGACGCACCCACAGCTAGCCCTAGGTTAGCACAAAGACTGGATGTAAATGGTTGCAGCTAGCATACTAATCCAAATAAGTGACAAAATAACGCAAACATTTTCCTATTTACATGTTGTGATTTGTATAGTCACAGAGTGTACAAAAAAACAAAGTCACATGAGACAGACATATTTTAACCGTATAAATACTGGGAACTATATATTCTCTGAAGGCGTAAGCACTGCTACTTGGGCGGAGTGATAACCGCAGCACCATGAACTTTAAGGTTACGTTACCCCAATCCGATCGCGGTTCTCCCCGGTCAGTGTTATTCCACAAGATGTATGGATAAGACGGTTGATTTATAATTATTAGATTATAATTTACTTTCACATTTCACTTAACCCTGCTGTGCATGAACATCGCTGTTCCTCAATTTGTGTGTTTCCCATTTGAATGGTCAGCGTACGAGGCGGCTGCTGCTTGCGCTGGGACTCAGCCTATATAGGCCGTAAGGTGAAGACGTTTTACGTTTAATCCCGTTCCCATATATGGTGGCACTAAATTATTTTCATTCTAATAAAAAGATTTATTGTTTTTGCGGGTCGAGAAAATAAAAGTTCTCCATGTGTAATTCTGCAGTTTTTTATTTATTACTGTTTAAAGTCGGCAATAGTTCTTTCCTCGCGTAATCATATTTTCATAATCAGTGATGAGGCTTCGCGGAACCAATCGTCACGTGACTTCCCGCTAGACCAATAAGGTGGCCGCTTTTTTTGGGGCGACAGGTAAACATTAGTCCAAGATGTCTGACGCCCTTGTCAATATCAAGTAGTGAAGAAGAGGAAATTACGACCAGACCTCCTTCAAAAGTCCGCAAAAAGTATTTTAAACAATGCTACATGCATCTCACTTCCATAAAGAAAGAAGAAACAAAGGATTTTACACGCACACGGTGGGATACATTCAGAAACTGCGTCAAACGGTGGCTTGGCTTGCAAGGTGAGAATCAGAGAATAGCAGAAACATATAAACATTGTCTAGAAATCGAGTTTGACAATGTTCCCGAAGACGCTGGGTTTCACTCCACTTGCTACAGGCGTTTCATTGACAAAAAGCGCTTGGATGCGGCCGAGAAACGGACCACACAGCGTCCTGGAGCTCAAGATCAAGGCCAGTCCTGTGCCATTGGGTAGTAACTTTAGTATCGCTACAGTTGAATGTCCGACAAAGAAACTGCCAGTAGCTTGTGCTGGTCCTGTGCTTCCTGCCTTGTGCATAATTTGTAAGAAAAACGGACAAGTACATTACTGTGGGAGGCAAACGCCAGAAGGACCATCTTTCCACAGGCAGAAACGTTGTCAGCAGGTAGGTCAAAACAAAACACACACGCACACACACACACACACACACACACTTTAAATTACATAAATTATTTTACGTTAATTTTATAGACAGATTTGCATTGTTTTGCACTTTTATTCCTTTATGCTGGGTACCATGGCTAACTTTCAATTACATAATTTATTTAATGTTTATTTTACAGTCAGAGACTGATTTGGATTGTTTTGCATACAGCTACAGCCAGAACACTCAATATTGTTGAACTATTAACACTTGCTTTATGTTTTTTTCTTTTCTTTATTAGTTGAATTATTATTATTTTTTTTATTTACAGGCCAGTTGCTGAAAGCTGCTGAGATGAAGGAAGACACTAGCATTCTTGTGCATATTCGAGACAAAGACTGTGTGTCTCTGGAGGTGCAATACCACAAGTCCTGTTATAGACAGTACACCAGGTTCTTGACAAAGTCTAGTGCAACGGTTACTGGGACCTCAGAAGAACAGTAAGTTATTACATTATTATATTATATTACATATCACATTTCAAAAGTAAAGCATTGACCAACTACATTGTCGATTTGTCTAAACACAGTCTTGAATGCACAGCTATTGCACCAGTAATTCTCAAAATGACAAAATGTTTAGTGATCTGTTAAGGGTAGAAGGAAACTAGAAATAATTTTCTTGCTGAATAAAAAATAAATAAAAAAATCTCAAATCACTTTGGCAGCTCTCGATTTGCTTGTATTCATACTACATTTAAAATTGAAGCCATTGTGCAGTAGTTATGGCACATAAAGTAATACATCTTTTTTGTTTTTAATGCGTTTTTCTTTTCAGAAATGAGCCAACCTTCGATGCCAGCTACAAGATCTTCTGTGAGAGGATCATCCGCCATAGAATAATTGTAAACCAAGAGGTGTTAACAATGACTCAGCTAAGAAGGATCTTTTTTAAATCTGGTGAAAAAACATGAAGATCTTGAAGCTTCAAACTACAGGTAATTTGAATACCACGCGTGTCTTTGGCACATTTGGGTTTTAGATACACCGTCTGGTGCACCTGGACATATCATCAGTGATGTAACCTAGGATCACGGGGGGTTTCGGGTCTTTCAACAATCAGACCCCCCTCCCCTAGGCGACCCAGCCGGGGTGATTCAAGTCCCAGCTTATGTCCAGGTAGCGCTACTACCCTACACGCCATGCCTCTCCTCTCCTGATCCACAGCCACCTTGATGCTACTTCTGCAGCATCAGTGGCCAACTTGATGGCCCTTCGCTGACTCGCCCCTGTGATGCCAAGCATTTTGTAGGCCCTGCAAAGGGAATGGCCCACAAACCCTCGACATCCCACTTCGACAGGTTGGCATATTGCCCCGCCACCCATTTGCTCCGGCAACCCTCCACAAGCTGGGAGTACTTTGCCCTCTTTCTTTCATTGGCCTCCTCCATACGGTCCTCCCAAGGCACTGTTAACTCCAAGAGAGATTACCTGCTTGGAGGACTCTGAGGTGAGCACAATGTCAGGCCTTAATGCTGTTATGGCAACTGCTTCAGGGAACTTTAGCTGCTTGCCCAGATCAACTGCCAGCTCCCAGTCGCGCGCCGTTGCCAACAGGCCAGAGGAGGTGCCCCGGGCAGCTGGTGTTGACTTCTCCCCAGCTCTGACAAAGGCTACGGTCTTCACTGGGCGAAGGCTCTTGCTGTGGCTAATTCCACTGCAGATAGAATCCGCTACGGCTTTTAGGGACCTGGTCATGCCGCCAGCGGGTAACGCCCTTCGCTCAGGGCTTTTGGACAGCAGCTCAGGATGTGTTCCAACGTTCCTCTCCTCTGGCAGAGGGGGCATGCTGGTGTCTCCACCTTTCCCCAGGAGAAGAGGTTGGATGGACTTGGCAACACGTCATAGACCGGCCCTGGATCAGGAATTTTATCCTGTAGGGTTCAGCCTTCCAAAGCTCAGTCCATGTGACTTTACGCTCCGCTGTTCGCTCCCATCTTGTCCAGGCGCCCTGTTGCCGCATCCCAGCCATCTGGCAAGCTCGCTTCTCCTCAACTCCTGCACGCACCTCCTCCAGGATCAGGGACCTCCTCTCTTTCCCCTTCTGCCTTGTCGTAGCGAGGAGTTCTTCTGCTTCCCAGGCCAGCTCTCCCCTGTGCCACTGAGCCCACCAATACCCTTTGCCGTAGCCTTGACTCTGCGTCGTCCACTGCCCACGGCCGCCCTCCACTTCCGCCCTGTCCTGACCTCAATCCCAGCCTGGGGCAACCTTTGGATCACTGGAATCCCGATACTGTAGGACCTCCCTGGACCCGCGTCACCATGAACTCCTCGCTCAGGCTGCTCATGGGAAGCTTCAGCTTGTTGTTCTTGCCCATATAGAGCGATGCTGCTCAGGCTTCGAGGCAGTCCCAGCCACCTGCGCAGAAACCTGCTAATCCTCATCTCAAAGCCTTCCACCGTTGAAAATGGGGGACTTCATACACCAGGAGGGGCCACAGGATCCGAGGGAGAATGCCCGTGCTGGTAAATCCAGGCCTTGAACTTGCCAGGAAGGCCAGACTTGTCCACCACGGCCAGCCAGGTCTCCAGGTCTTGGTTGGTCGCTTTTGTGGAAGCTGGCGTCTCTCAGGCTACAATTGAACACCTTCCCCAGGCTCTTCACAGGTTCCTCTGTCAGTGATGGTATCTTGGTGGTGCCAAGTGAGAAGAGGAACTTGTCGGTGACCTTCCCTTTCTTCAGCACGAGGGACCTTGACTTAGCTGGCTTGAAGTTCATGCGAGCCCAGGACATCAGCTCCTGAAGGCCGTTCAGGATCCACCTGCAGCCTGGGACAGATGTTGTGGTCACTGTCAGGTCATCCATGAAGGGCTCGGATGGGGTGGCTGTCTAACTCCAGACTTCGAGAGGGGCCCCCTACACTGCATTTCCGCAGATTTCACCAGCATGTTCATGGCGAGTGCAAAAAGGATAACTGAGATTGTACAGCCAGTGATGATCCCCCTTCTCAAGCTTGTGCCAGTCTGAGGTTATTGTTCCGGAGGAGACTCTCATATGGAAGTTGGTATAGTAGTCCAGGATGAGGTCTCTGAACTTCTTCGGGGTATAATGCCGGTCCAGTGCCTCTTCGACCAAATTATGGGGTATGGATCCATAGGCATTTGCGAGGTCCAGCCACAGCACAGCCAGGTCCCCCTTGTTCTCCCTGGCTTCCCTGATAAGCTGAGTGACCACACCTGTATGCTCCAGACATCCAGGTACCTCTGGGATTCCTCCCTTCTGGACTGCTGTATCGATGTAGGAATTCTTCAGGAGGTAGTCTGTCAGTCCGCCTGGAAATGAGGCTGAAGAAAATCTTTCCTTCAACACTCAGCAGTGAGATGGGTCCGGAACTGCTCGATTTTCTGAGACTTCTCCTCCTTCGGGATCCAAACACCCCTCTGCCTGTCTCCACTGGTCTACTACCTTTCCCCTCCTCCAAATCACCTTCAGGATCTTCCAGAGTCTGTGGAGTAGTCTTGGACAGTTCTTATAAACTTTATACGGTACTCCACTGGGCCTGGAGCAGAGTTTGCCCTTGCCCTTCTAACCACCTCCTGGATCTCCTTCCAGCCTGGCTCTTTCCCGTCAAAGTCCAGAGCCGGTGCAGGTGGATTGATCAAGAACCTGCAGGGGCCCAGGTCTTGCTCTCTGTACTCATCACTGTAGGATTGCTTGAGGTGGTGGTCAACCTCAGCTTTAGAGCAGGTGAGTTGGCCGCTGCGCTTCTGTCCTAGCAGCTGTTTTGTAAATCCAAATGGGTTCACTAGAAAGGCAGCTCTCCTCCTGGACCTCTCCTTCCTCCTCCTCCTATGCCACTCCGCTCTCCTCAGGGTCATCAGCTTTTTGCGGATTATGCCGCGTAGCTCCGCAAGCGGTCCCCTCTCCTCTTCGCTTGCAACCTTGAACTGCTGCCTCAAGGTCTTCAGCTCCTGCCTGAGCTGATGGATTTTGCTTGCTCTGTTGTTCATGGTATAAGGGGGGCTTCGCTGCTCGCTTCTCCTCAAGTCCAAACCTCTCTGCAGCTAGGCTGATGATGATTGTAGTCATCGTTTTGAGGCGTCGATCAGCTCTCCCTTTGGCAGTTATCTCCAAGATGGTATCTGCGTCTTCATCAAGCTGGCGCCACTCCTTCTCCTTGCTAGCTTGGGGCCACTTCACCCGACGATGTTCTGATGTCCTGTGTGCGTCAGGTGGTTGCGTCACCTGGAGGCTCCGGGCACTGTGGGGTGACTCCGGGCCTGGCTCCTCCTGCGTCTCACCAGGCGTAGTTCCTGTGCGCTGTGACTCTACCTCCTTCTGCATACACTTCATCTTGGCCTGGTGGATCCGCAGGCCATGTCGGTTCTTGCATATCTTGCCACATATACATTCCATTGTCGTCGTCGTATTTTCATTGCCATGTGTCGTCATCCTTTGATCCATCCTGTGGGATTCTTCTTCCGCCCCCCCTCGCGGGAATCCCTAGGGGTATATCTCCTGTAGGTCGATTCGTAGCTTTTTGTGGGTTCCTTCTTCTCAGAAGGTGCAGCTTGGGATGCTACCCCTCACTCTGCCACCGGTGCCCGTTCCTTTCCGGGCTGTCCACTGTCTCTCCAGCTGTCACCAATCTGTACTTGGTGGTCAACCAGACTGTTCCTGGTAGTCACTGGTTGTTCCAGAAAGAAGGTTTTAGATACACCGTCTGGTGCACCTGGACATATCATCAGTGATGTAACCTAGGATCACGGGGGGTTTCGGGTCTTTCAACAATCAGACCCCCTCCCCTAGGCGACCCAGCCGGGGTGATCAAGTCCCAGCTTATGTCCAGGTAGCGCTACTACCCTACACGCCATGCCTCTCCTCTCCTGATCCACAGCCACCTTGATGCTACTTCTGCATGCATCAGTGGCCAACTTGATGGGCCTTCGCTGACTCGCCCCTGTGATGCCAAGCATTTTGTAGGCCCTGCAAAGGGAATGGCCCACAAACCCTCGACATCCCACTTCGACAGGTTGGCATATTGCCCGCCACCCATTGCTCCGGCAACCCTCCACAAGCTGGGAGTACTTTGCCCTCTTTTCTTTCATTGGCCTCCTCCATACGGTCCTCCCAAGGGCACTGTTAACTCCAAGAGAATTACCTGCTTGGAGGACTCTGAGGTGAGCACAATGTCAGGCCTTAATGCTGTTATGGCAACTGCTTCAGGGAACTTTTAGCTGCTTGCCCAGATCAACTGCCAGCTCCCAGTCGCGGCGCCCGTTGCCAACAGGCCAGAGGAGGTGCCCCCGGGCAGCTGGTGTTGACTTCTCCCCAGCTCTGACAAAGGCTACGGTCCTTCACTGGGCGAAGGCTCTTGCTGTGGGCTAATTCCACTGCAGATAGAATCCGCTTTGGAAAGAACGTTTATCCAAAAAAAACATTCTCACAAAAATGGAATTCATAATAATCATATCATATTTTATAACATGTAGAATCTGTAAACAGTGTATTTTTAACTTTTTTCTTTTTAAAGTCAGTGTGAATATATCTTTATGTATACCATTGTGATCATCTTTCACTTAGGGGCTGGGCGATATGGCCAAAAATTTCATATCCCGATATAGCTCATTTGATATCCCCGATAACGATATACATAACGATATAACAGTTTTTTCTGTTAATTCAGTTCATGAATAGTCTATATAGAATTGCAATGTGGAAATGCAGTTTGAAATGATATACAAAACAAATAAAGGTAGTGACAAAATATTTATTTTATTTAGAACCTTTTTTTTCAAGCAAGACTGTTGGTAATGTTAACAACACCTGCCATTTAAATATTTCAACATATAGCAGCAGCCAACTTTTAACAGTAAACACAGACTTCTCTTGTAGCATCAAAGATGTTTCCAAGTAGTGTCTTTGTTCTTTAGAGCAGGCAATAGAAAACAACCAAAAATATTGATAATGGCCTGTCTAATCCTTCTGGATATAAAAAAGTAACAAACTGAAAACCTCTGAGGCTTAAAGAGCATGGTGCAGGCAAAATACCAAAACGTAAACTTCAAAGTTTAAAGTGCAGCCACAAAATCAGCCTCAATATATTTTTTTACAAAATCCAACAAGTGAAACAAACCTTTCAAGTTTGAATGGTAGCAGCAAACAAAAGTAATACAGGCCTGCTGTCATAGCCCCTAAAAATAAATATTGGTTATAAAAAACTAAACACGGAGCCTTTTAAGTTTAAAAATGCAGCAACAAAATCAGGCCTCAATATAATTTTGCAAAATCCAACAAGTGAAAAAAAAAAACTTTCAACTTTGAATGGTAACAGCAAACAGAAATAATACAGGCCTACAGGTCCCTAGCCCCCTAAAATAAATGTTGGTTACAAAATACTAAACACGGAGCCTTTAAGTTTAAAGTGTAGCTGCACAATGATTAGAATATTTAAGAGGTAAAACCAAAGAACTTCAAGTAGGATGGATGAGAACCTAAAGATTTGCCAAATCTAAGGCTAACTACAGGTTAAGTGCAAGGAATACAAGCTGGTCAACTCTTGCTGGTTTCAGTGCTGACCTCTGGCATGACACAATGTTCCCACTTGCACTGAAAGCCCGCTCTGATGGGGAACTCGTGGCAGGGATACATAAATATTTCCTCGCAAGCTTGGCCACTAGGGGAAAATGTACCTCATTTCTCTTCCACCATTCCAGTGGTTCTGTGTCTGGTCCTGCTTCCAATAGGAGATAGAGGCTTAGCTCCTTTTCAATTGACTCTCTGCTTGAAAGTGGAGCCACTTGGCTTGGCTTTGCTGATGTTTTAATAAGTAGCTACTCAAACTCTTCTTTTTCTTCTTAGCAGGAACCTCTTCTTGCTCATCCTGACCTACGGCAGTGAACTGATGGGAGCTGATAGAGGGGACTGCCTCTGTTTGTTCAGCCACCAGCCTTCTGTAGCTCTGCAGCAGCTCTTGTTTGGATGTAATCCACCCTCTCTTGTTTGATGTAATGTGGTTTTTGAATCGAGGGTCGACAAGAGAAAGCAATGTCAAGCAGGTCCTGGGTTGTCTGGTCATCATACTTTTCATTTAAGTATTTTAGTATGCCCTCTTTTATAGTCGTGGTGAGCTCAGTGTCGCCATCCCTGA
Organism: Phoxinus dragarum; assembly: GCA_033366665.1. Classification (NCBI taxonomy): domain Eukaryota; kingdom Metazoa; phylum Chordata; class Actinopteri; order Cypriniformes; family Leuciscidae; genus Phoxinus; species Phoxinus dragarum. The sequence goes on from JARPMJ010003072.1 coordinate 51,312, forward strand.
TGCTTGAGTATCTGGTTGTTTGAACAGATGGAGGACGGGTTTTCAAGTAGGAAACACTTGGGTAAAAGCTCCCCAGACAAGGCATCTGTAAACTCCTTGAGGAGGACCTCAGTGCCTTGTTCATGGGATTCCAGAACGTCCATATCCTGCCAAGTTGGGACCTAGGTGACGTGTTTTTTTTGTCGGCACGGAGAACTTGTGAGAGAGCTTTCTCCTGCTCGATCACCCTTTCAACCATTGCTTGCATAGAGCCCCACCCCTCGTAGGGGTTTCTGTGATTAGCTGATGAGGCGGCAAGGGTGGATTTTGATCTGCTTGAGCCTTGGGCCAGCTCCCGTCTTCTTTTCCATGAATTGGAGAAGGCAGCCACAATCTTCTTGCAGACGCCGACTGCTCGTTCCACCTGCCTTAGTTTCACACTCCTCTCTGTGTATATAAAGGAGAGGTAAATGTATGATTGTACTTTTTTAACATGACGGTGTACAGGACTAGTAAAATGTATTAGTTAATTACATTTTATAAATTAATTTATATATTTGGCATAGGCCTAATGTGGATTTTCATCTCACAGTAAAATTTTTTTTTAAACCGTGCAATTCTATCACATAAAAAGACATTGTATCTTATCATTATGACATTTTTATTCCAGAACTTTGATTTCATCTTCCTATAGTTTTTATAATTTATGCAGGGCTCTACAGTGCGGCCATTTCACTCGCACATGCGAGTAAATATTTTCGGCGTGCGAACGTGAAAAAATATTTGGGCGCACTCATGCGAGTGAAAACTGCTGCAAATACATCATCATGAGGAGTGGCAGAGTAGGACACTATATTACAGGGCCACGGGAAGTGTTTTCACAGAATTGTAAAATGCAAACGCACATGTTTGTTCATTAAAATGTATTAATTTTTAGCATTTAGTCATTTATTTGTAATAAACACTTTAAGTGGGCTATTTAAAAGTTGTTATTTAGATGTTAAATTATCTTTTTAAAACATAAGCGCAGAGTGTTAATATTGTGTGTGTGTCAAAATAATTTGTCCGCAGCTGCTCAAAAAAAAAAAAAAAAAAAGTAAAAAAAACCCACTGTCAGTTTTTTTAAGGAACAGGCAATATGTAAAATATAGCAGGAGACATTTTAATTGTTTTACTAATAAAACAGTTATTTTTTATGTCAGTGTCTGTCAGCTAGACAGATGAAGTTGACGGACTCGGGGATCTTCGCAGCGCCATCAGAGAGAAATGCACATTTCATACGAATTGCATAAGCAGCGCAGTCTGCTTTCTTTCGTTTTGAATTGTTCTGCTTAAAAGTAGACATTTTAAGCTATCTATATGTCTCAGGTCTGTGAGGCAATACCTTATAGGCCTACGCTGAGTTTCGGTTCATTTATGAGACGAGCTCCAGGTTCGCCAGCGCCTCCGTGTCCTGATTATCTATTTTCTAATATTTAGCCTACTTATTAAATCCAGACATTTTGTTGATGAAACATCGATTAAAATTAAGATACAATTAATACAAAACGAAATTAAATTTAAAGGACAGACTTTGTGCTTTCAGTTTTGAGGTCTCTGAAAGTTTTTAAACATTATTTTTAGTTGCCCGCTTTAGAGCGCTCACGTCCGTAGCGAAGAACAGTTTGTGACTTTTTTTTTTGGTGCGAAATTTCTAAAAAAAAATGCAACTTAGGTCCAGTGTGACTTAGGCTATATACGTTTATTTTTTAATTTTTTTACTATATTTTTGTTGATTTTAAAAAACAAAACACATGTTGGGGGTAATAAACCTAAATTGAATACTTTATTTGTGAACGATTTCACAAAGTGTACTGTAGCCTGCCCTACTGAAATATATTTGTATTATTTTTATATCGAATTTAGAGATTAAGCACTCACCTATAGCTAGATGAAGACGGTGGCCAAAACACTGTAGGCGTGTCATTTCATTCAGCTGAAGGGCAAGGATGTTGTTGGTGGCATTGTCTGTGGTGACACAGACAAGGCGATCCTCTTGCAGTCCCCACAATTGAAGAGATTCTCTGAGTCCTTTGGCTAGCATTTCTCCAGTGTGGTCTTCCGGGAAATAACTTGTCTGTAAACAGCGGCTGCAGAGGTTCCAATCTTGGTTGATAAAGTGTGTCGTCAGGCTCATATATGGATGTGTCGTTCGGCTCGACCACATTTCTGTAGTTGCAGCGTAGTACATCCCCTTGTGAATCTCTGCCTCCACTTTGGCCCGACATGCATCATATAAATCAGGTAACACAACTTTAGTAATGTGTTTTCGGCTGGGCATTTCGTATCTCGGATCGAGTGTTTGCACCAACTCACAAAACCCGCGTTTCTCGACCGTGTAGATTGGAACCATATCTTTGCAGATATGCTTGGCAACAGCAGAAGTGATCTCCTTCCATCTGCGGGAGCTATGGCTATATGGTGTGCCACGGGTAAAAGCCTGTTGCAGCGTCTGTGTCTGGAGTTTGTTTTGAGCGCTCGACGCTGCTTTTGCAGTTTTTGCTTGTTGACTCTCTCTGTATTCTTTTTCGTGGTTCTTGCGCAGGTGATAAAATAAATTAGTAGTGTTGGAGTCCGTTGTTTGCACTGGGAGCCGGCAAACTTTACAAACAACTGTTGTCTGGTCCACGTCGGTCTTCTTATATCCAAACCACGTCCATGCAACAGAAGTCGCCCCTCTTTTAGGTACAAGCTCCTCGGTTTGGGTTGGCTGGTCATCTTGTTGAGAATTACCCTGGTCTGAACCGCGTTTACTACTATTTTCCTCCATGTTTGTTTTGTAGTGCAGCGACAGCGTGCATGTGCATGCCGTGAGGTACATTGACGTAAAATTCTGCCGTAAAACGCCTTATCGTGGCGTAAACGATAGAGCCTTATATAAAACGATAGACATTTTCTATCGTCCAGACGATATATTTCGTCATATCGCCCAGCCCTAGCAATCTTTTTGATTCAGGCAGGATAAATTGAAGAGGAGGTTGGCCTGTGATTTCCCACAGCTGGTGTTTCACTCCCCCAAGAAGCGCAACATCAGTGAGATGGTTTTTGTGGAGACATTGTCTGCAGATAAGCTGATAGACAGGCTACCTCATCCATCAGGTACAGAAACAACAGAGTCAACTGAGGTAACTAGCCAAAGTGACTGTGAAAACAGCGCTAGTGCAAAAGATGGTCCACAAAGACCAACTTCAATGGCCTCTATCAATACTGCAGAGGACACAAGGACACTTTACAGTGCGGCATTAATATTAAAGATGCTTCTATGTGACTCCCCCGGTATGAAATGCCCGTGGCCACCCACATCAGATGACTTAAATGTGAGCAACGCAAAATCTGTCGTGCCAATTGAACTGTAGGCTACAATCTGATTTCCTGGATTATTGGTGCAACTGAGGCTCAAAAGCTAAGGTGTCGTCAGCTCTTGGTACAAATGTCTGTTTGCCACTTATTGGGATCCATACCTTCTCCGGTTGTGACTCTACAAGTGCCTTTTATGGCAAAGGCAAAAGAAAGGTATTTTCTGTTGCTTGTGAGAAAGAGGAATATCTGACTGCATTTTCTAATCTGGGTAGCAGTTTTAACCTAGACCAGTCTACATTTGAGCTACTTTGCACATATGTGTGCCACCTATGGCCAGTCATCTGCTGAAAATGTGAACGATGCAAGATACAAAGCATTCTGCATGGCGTCGTCAGCTTTACCAGAACTATCCATGCCCCCAACAATTGACGCCCTGTACCAACACTGCAAAAGGGCAAACTACCAAGCAGCCATAATGAGACATTCTCTGAAAGGTATAATGTGTGCCCCTTCACCTGTTGGCAATGGATGGCACCTCGAGGATGGTGAGTTAACAGTGACCTGGATGACTAGGAATCCTGCCCCTGAAAGTGTGTTGCAGGCAGTCCACTGCAGTTGCAAGCATAGAAAATGTCAGACTGGAAGATGTTCCTGTATGTCTGCAAGACTCTCTTGTACTGATTAATGTCGGTGCCAAAATTGTGCAAATGTTTCACAGGAAACAGAGGAAAGACCTACATGGGATGATGGATCTGATAGTGATAGGGATGATACCGATGAGTAAATATGCACTGTGTTGTAATTTAAGGTGATTTTGAGCTGTAAATAATCTTTTGTAGAATTGTAAAAAAAAATTGTAGCAATCAAAATTAAGGCGACAGGGTAGCCTTTCGAGTCATTTCAGCCAACTTGGGCCAAAGTGTGCTAATATTTGTATTTTTCTGTGATTACACAGTACCTACTGAAAATTTTGATGTATAAAACATCTCAGTTTTGCTAAATTTATAATGTTTCTGTTTAATTTTGCTTGGTGCCAATCTGTGAAATTGAAGCATATTTTCTACAAATGTGCCATTTTCATGGTCTGCATTCACACTTGAAGTATATAATGCACCAAAAACCTGTCTCAAATGTTTAGGTATATGTATAAATGTCAGTTTGAGAGATATTTTTTGTTGCTAAAATGTATATAAATAAAGTTACAAACAAAACCAGCAGAATAAGATTTTCGTTTTTTCCAATTCACAATTATATACATTTGTGGATTGTTGTGACAAAAAACTGCAGGGTATTTTGCGGAGAACTTTTAACATAAAGTCGATAATGGTTTTGTCTATGCAAAAATTAATTTAAAAAGTAGTGCCCAGGTGTGGGAACGAAAATCATTTTCTAGCCACTTTTTCCTAGTTCACCTTATGGCCTAATAGGCTTTAGCTTCAATTTGATGAAATTATTCTCTAATCGGGTGCATATTATGTCGTGGATATTTCCCTCGAATGCACACTGCAGTCCCTTTTGTCTCGCTCTCTCAGATATTTCCCCTGTTTGCCAAAAATGACTAATTATCTCCTTGGGAATGTTTGACACCAGTCCATACACACTATAATAGACGTGCCAGGCGCGAAAGCTTGCCAGGCGTAGCAACAGTAACTAAGGAGGGCGGGGCTTAGCGAAGGGTCAATTGGACTGAATTCATTCTGATTGGTGAATCTGAATGTACTTTCGATACTGCCCTCTAGAGGTGTCACGATTCTCCAAATCCTCGATTCGATTAAATTTTAAATTCTAAGGCCTGAAACACAAAGGTATATATACACAGGGGCAAACAAGCTTAACAAGATAACAGGACACACCTGGGGAAGACTAATCAACAGAGGAAACTAAAAACATGGCCAAACAATAAGAACAGAGAATACACTTCAAAATTAAAGTCCTTACAAAACAAGACAGAGCGTAGGTCTCACAGGTCAATAAAAGGTGTGTTTGGACATTGGCTGCGGCTGGAAGTAACTGATCGGCGAGAGTTGCCGCGAGCAGACACCGGAGACATGAAGTCTGACACTTTCTGCTTCCCCTAGTAGTGCATACCTGTCAACATTTGGGTACTAAAATACGGGAGATCGGGGAGATCAGATTTCGGAAGGGAATGATTCAGATTTCTCTCGGCACAGCTACTAGAAGACTGGCAGCTGTCAGACAGGCTCACGTCACATCTACGTCGTCAAGCTCAGTTTGAGTCTGCACAGTTCGCCCAGCCATCAGGAAGTGAGTGCTTCTAATTGACTTCACTTTTCTCCGTTGAAACCTATGGGGTCGCTGTGTCTATCTTATATACTGTCTATGGGTAAATCCCAGGCTTATTTCTCACAGCACGTCTTCCAAACTCAATGAAAAGCAGGGGAATGATGAAGTTTGATGCTTTGCTTTGAGGTGATGGGTGCGTTTACAGGTTAGCGTACACGTGGATGATTAGCATGTGAACTGCTTGTGCACGCGTGGATGTGGTCACATTAACGATAATTAGCAGACGCATGAGAAACTGTACCTCTTGTTGGTTTCATATGGATTACATAAACAGAGAATATTTGTTTCCGATATGACCTACTTCATTTAAAAGTAGACAATTCAAGCTCTCTCATGTCTGTGTGGCAAGTATTCGCTGAGTTTCGGTTCATTTTTGATACGAGTTTCAGAGACCCTAACCCACCCTAACCCAAAAGTTCAAAGAATAAGACGACAGAAAGCGCATCCTATTTGTTTGCTTTATTTTACAAAAGTACAAAGTTTTGTTATTGTGAGTGTACATAAATAAAAGTAGACACTTAACAGTTTCGAATGATGTATGACCAAAATCGAAAGAGTATTTTGATTCTCATTCGCACTGATGAGAAAAAAAGCGAGCGGGTTAAACTGAGGAAAGTATGGTGATATCTACATTTTGACCTTATTCACCTGTAGTGTCTTGCCTTATTAATAATCTAAATCAGTGTTTCCCAGTGTTTCGGGGAACAATGATCTAAATAAACTGAAATTAATTCAAAGACAACGTATTATGCCACTACATTAAAACAAAAACACGTTTACACTTGTCAAGCATCTACTGATCAAAGATCCTTCTATTCCAGTCCTGTAATACCTGCTGGTGTTTGAAGCCTGACACTAGTATGATCTCCTCCCCTCGATCTGCTGTCAGAGGATCAAGCTCTACGGTCAGCAGTCTTCCAGACGGAGGTAGTAAACGCAGAATCCTGACTGAAGCGTAGCCACAGTGTGTCCCCAACTCCAGAACCCTCCGCGGGGCTTCACGCTTCACAATCTCATCCAGAAACTCACCTACAACCACAAGAGAATGTGTTACTACAGAGCAGAAGACTAGCGGAGTATTACCTAATTGAATAAAGCATTTTATATAACATCTTGTAAGAAAAAATGATGTGGACGTCGAAGATCTCAAAAAATGAAGTTTATTACAGCAAAGTAGTGGCAAGGTACACAAAAGCACCTTGGGTTCACCGGCGTCAGAATGAACCCAGAACATCCAAATCTCAAACCTTTTTATCCTGATACAGTTTACAACTCTTAATGTAAATTAAGTTGCTCTTATTGTGACAGCTGTGGTCTGTATGTTAATGAAGTTGAGACACCCCCTTGTCTGAGAAGATTATCTGTGTCCCACACCCATTCCCATTCTACAATTGTTTACCATTTGTTCAGGATGTGATCAACCCAAATGGTCAACTCTTAATGTAAATGAAATCAGAACAGCCAAACTGTATTACATCAAATTACATCAATACTGATTACATCAAACTAGAACAATACTGATTGCATCTCCCCGCTCAGCAGATAAGTGAAGCTCTGTTTAAATTGAGGATAACAAGTGATAACTTCTGTTCCCACATCTTTGATATTTACTCAAATAAGAACGGCCAAAGGTAAAGAGAATAAGATTGTTTGCAATCCCTGTATTCAGGATGGTTCTTGAATGCCCGCTGCCACTCCCACACTATAGGTGAAAACATGTCACTGTGAGAATATTATATATATATATTATTAAGATTAGAAAGAATTGTCTCTATGATAAATAAGCTCTTTTAAGAGAAGGAACATTTAAATGTATATATTGGAGTGGAAGTTGGATCGGGGCAGACTATAATTTCTTACAATCTACTATGTAGATGTAGTGGCGATTTTATGATATTCATTGATCTTTAGTAAAATATAGATGATTCAAAGAATGTCACATGTGTGACTCTCACTTGTTAGTGTGAGAAGATTATGTTTATGTACCTGGGAAGGCAGAAGGGAGAGGCACTCCAGAGAACAGACGAACAAGGACCTCTGACCTAGATGTCAGAAGGCCATTTGATGTAGGGGGGGGCTTAGTGACGAATCTAAACTAGTGTTATGGCTTCCTTGTCTATGGAAAATTACTGAATGGAAGACTACTGGGAGGATGGCTCTGGCAAGAAGACCTTGGAAGAGCCAGGAGATAAAAGCAGGTTCAGTCTGTCTGGGGGTGTGTCACTCTTCTGCACAGGGTAACAACTGTGTATTAGACTGCTCCTATTCTTGCAAGAATAAATACTTCTATTTTATAATTTGACTCTGAGTGTCCCTTACGCAGTGATGTTTGTTTGATGAATTTTTGCCACAACAATTTGGTGTCAGAAGTGAGATTCCTTGGACGATGCCTCCTGGACCTGAGATCGGACGGTGTTTGGCCACCTGGACTGAGTAAGTTCCAGCTCTACCTCGTAAACTTGAGAGAGAGAGGCCGGCCGATGTCAGAGCCCCGGGAGGATCGACCACTGGAAATCAAAGAACTCAAGGTGGCACAGAACAACATCTCTGAGTAAGGTAATTAAATTCAGTTTAATTGGGGGAAGAGTGAAATTGAACCATATTGGCTGGGAACTGTTTTCTGTGGTAAGGATCTGAAATTAATTGAGGTCTGTGACAGAACAAGATATTTCAAGCAGATAAATAATCTGGAATTAATTGAGAACTGTGACAGACCAAAACATTTCATACAGATAGGTACCTGAAAATTAATTGTTCCACCACGGAGCAAGTTATTTTTGGGTGCTGAGACTAATTGGGGGAGCCAAGAAAATCGTAACAGATTTTTGGTAAACCATAATTAGGAGAAGCACTAATAGTGCGAACCCAACCGACTTGGGTTAAAAGAAAAGATCGGGTTTGTTTCAGAGACGTCTGACAAATAAAGAGAACGCGCGCAAAGGAAAATCCACAGAGGACAGTGAAACAGCCAAAGTATGGGGATGTTTTAAAAGCAAGCTTGCGAAATTTGGTACACCGGTGTTTTGTCAAATGAGATAAAAAATTAAGTGCAGAAATGTATGATATTGAGCGCCACAAGATGGTGCGGGAATCAGTTGAACAGGGCAGTGAGAAACAAAGGTTGTTGTGTCTGTGTTCAACGTGTGTAAAAGTGTGAAAAGACAATGAGTTGTTGGCTTGAAGCAGATAAAAGAGAACGGAGTCGATGTAGAATGTATTTCCATATAGTAAGATTGAATATAACTGATAAAAGGTTTTATTTTTTTCATCCATTAGATGGATGCATGACATTAGATGTCAGAAGATTTTGTTTGCAACAAAAGTTGAAGTAGCAAGCAGCAATAAGGCTGTCTTTGTGAAGGATTGAGATTTGAGTAATATGATATCTTGGTTTCTGTAAAAACAGTAGAGATAAGTGGTACAGAGACAGTAATGATAATAGTTGTTGAATCGGCAGACTAACCATCTTGAGAAGAAAACAACTGTAGAAAATTTATGTTATGAAAATAACATTTCTGATCAAATTTATGGAACTATATATGAACGGCTGTTAAGTCAGATTAAGAAATGGTATGAAAAGTGAGGTTCAGATTAAAAATAATAATGATAAGGTATTGAGTATGATTAACAGGGATTAACATGATATAAAGATAATGAATGTTTCATTAAGCAAAATGGGGAACAATTCTATATTTTTAGTGGTAAAATAAAGAGTGAAATTATGTTTATTTTTGGTTTGACAACCATTATCTTTTGAACCTAAAGACTCCAGCTATGCTGGGAGTACAGCAACAGCGCGTGCTTATTCAGCCCGGCTTCTGGGTGTTAAATGTGTACTTGCTATTGTAATCAGTGTTGTTGATGATAATACCGAATTAGAGAAATGTAAAGACAGATTTTGGAATTAAATAATGTAAAATGTTGGATATTTTGTTGATATTAAGTCATTGAGGGAAAAAAGACATTGTCTGTTTTATAAAGGAAATTATGGGTCGGGGATAATTTCCCTGGACAAGTGTTAAAGTTAAACAGAAACTTTGTGAAAACTTTGTTAAAACAATTTATGGATTTCCGTGCAGTTTATGAAAATTAATGTTCTGCCAATAATAATGATGAAGATTATGATTTGGCTAGTGTGATCCGCCACTGGTGGACTGTAAGAGGAACAGAGAACTGCTTATCAGCTCTGTTTACAAACTGATTGGGACACACTGCTTCAAGGGTGTCAGTAAGCTGGAGCTGCTAGAAAGCTCAAGGTGATCGAACTATAGGCAAGGGGACAGAGAGTGTTTTAATTGTGGTCAGCTGCATTTAGCAGTAACTGTAAATGCCCACTCAGAAAGGTGTAAAAGAAAGTTGATGGAATGTGAAAGTGACGTATTAATGTGGGTTTGAAAGTAGAACAGGATTTGAAGACGATATTAAAGTTTTCGTCTGAGAAAGAACTGATAATGTGAATGCAGTGCTAAGTAAATGAAAGAAAAAGAAAGTTGATAGATGGAAGTGTTAAGTAGATTGAAAGAGAAAAGAAAGTTGATAGATGGAAGTCGTAAGTAGATTGAAAGGGAAAAGAAAGTTGATAGATGGAAGTCGTAAGTAGATTGAAAGAGAAAAGAAAGTTGAAAGATTTAAGTTGTAAGGAAATCCTTTTAAAAGGAAAGAACTAAAGTACCAGTAGATGTAAATTGCAGATAAGCAAAATATTTGTAAAAGTAAAGGTAACTAAAAATATGATTGTCTTATAATGAAACGCTTAAAAAAAAAGGTTTTGGAAGATCCTAATTGTACTGTAGATTGGTAAACCCCTAGAAGAGAAAATATGGAAAATATTGTCAGATAAAGTTGTAATTGAAAACCTGACAACTAAAATGTAGATGTTTTAATGAAACGTTATTGAGAAATAGAATAACTATTTGTTGCTAAATGTAAAAATGTAGAAAGGGATCTGATTAAACAAACAGCTTGGTAGTGTTGACCATGAAGCAGCTAGAAGATGTTTTGGTTTCAAAAGATAAGATTGGGACTTGGCTGAAACTGACTCAATATGAGTGGAAATTTGTAATGTCTAAATTCCCTGATGTGTGGGCAAAAGACAACTATAAAATTATTCTAAAATTGAAAAGCGTATGTAATTTCTGGCAAAGATGCCTTAAGCTGCCAGAATTAAAAGATAAAGTAGAGAATGTTTAGTATGACAAAAAAGTGTACCAAGTCCTGAAGGCCTCAGAGTCTCTGTCTCATTCAATGTCAGAAGGCTGTTATCTAGCCTGTCATGACAATAAGCTATTTAGTAAAGCACAGTGTTTCAGTTGAAAATTATAGACACAGATGTTAAAAGAAATCATGTTAAAGGAAATCATTGCCATTCAGAGGGCAATTTGTACTTAAATATTTTAGATTTGTAAAACTGAATGACTTTAAAGAAGTCTTTAAAATAATAATGTAGACCTGAATGACAGAAGTGACATTTTTGTACTTTGTTATTTTAGGACCAGTAACGTATTTGTCTGATCTTAGCCTTCACCATGACACAGGACCTATGACCATGCTATAGATGTACACTGAATAGATGGATGTGAATAAAGTTCACTGTGATTTTATTGATTCAGACAGGTCTAAAAGATTTGAGTGATTAAATACTGTTGTTATTAACCTGTCTCCCTTAACATTTATTAGGCATGCAGTCCAGATAGAGGTGACTCTTGAATGTGTCTTTCCTAAGCTCCAGAAAAACAGCTGAGTTCTGTTGAAGAAACTGATTGTGTGATGCGAGCGGGTCACCAGTGGGTACGTGGCTACTCAAAGACGGGATGATTTTCCTGGCCAGGAGACATTCTAACGCAGGGGGTCCCGGACACTGCATCTCCGGATGGAGGTGTTATATGTGAGAAGGTATGAGAGTTGAGCGCTGATTACCAGAGGCCACTGGGGTCAGCAGAGCATTGTGGGGTCAGCAGAGCATTGTTTGACCGAGAAAATGTGAGTTCCTCTATACCACTCACCAGAGAAAACCCCCCCTCGCAATTCACTGTATGGCTTGTTTTCAACTGTGACAAGTCTGATGGAAATTATAGATAAAGAGCTGATGGGAGATGTGCTTTCGAGAGCCAGCTGAGGCCATCTGATTGTCATTATTTGTTGGGGAGACAGTGACATAACTTATTAATTTATATCAGGAACATGTTGCCTTATGGGCAAGGAAAATTAAAGAAGTTGATTTTGAACTAATATGTCTATAAGATGGTTTTAACTCCTGAAGGTTAGACATGGTGCTGGTTAAAGATTAAGGCAGTTTTTGTAAGAGTTTGGATAATAAAGGTGAATTGAGAATTTATACAAGTATTCAAACTAAAGATAACCTTAGAAAATGATAGCATAATGTATATTAACATTTGTGAACTATTAAGGGTTCTAGACTATGATTAATTAAGTTTCAGTCTTAGGAGGCTGTTTAAAAAAAATATTATTTCTGTGTAGTGAGAGAGAGACTGCTGAGGGGAGGAAGGGATGGTACTCTGTCTGTCTTTCTGTTATCAGGCCTGGTAAGGCAAGCTTAAACAAAATAATGATGATAAACCAAAACAACCCCAGCTGACTTTTCTAAAGACAAATGAACAGATAGAACATTTGAAAGGACATGTAAAATTATATAAAAGCTACAGAAAGATGTGAAGTTTAAATCTAATTTGAACTTTAAATATTATACTTTTAGAGTTAATATTAAAAAAAGCGAACATTGGAAATGAGCAGTTAACCTATGTGTGTCTAGCATGAGTGTGTGTGATGGGGACAGCACTTTATGTCTTGTGTTAGTTTAGGGCAGCTATTCCGCCTGAATAGTGAGTATATTGTGTCTTTAACCTCTGGAGAGTGTTTTTTCATTACAGATGTGTTAAGGCAAGTGACAAATTGTAAAGAAGGCAAATGCTGAGTGAATCTGATGAGAAGATGATAGAGAACATGGGACGAGCTTTAAGATCACGCTCCGTCTGGTAGTAATTACTTTTGTCATTTATGATGTGGATTTGAATTACTTTTGGATAAGTTTAGGTATTTATATAAATTGGAATTGTGGAGTTGTACAGTTATAGATTTGACGGCAACAACAAAGGGACACATTGGCTAAGTCAATATAAAATTATCCAGAGAGAGCCATTTATGATTATCGTAAACAAGAGGAGAATGTTTTTTTTTGACTGACATTGACCAAGTCTGTACAGCACGACCTGACTTTTAAAAATGGTTGCAAGACCAAACAACAGACCTGAAAAAGCAGGATGCGTGGCGAGACTGAGGGCCGTTGCCCTTCAAATAGTTCGATAAGGAAATGAGATTGTGACTTTTAAGTGAAGAATGTAATATTTTGTTTCAGAGGCAGAGAAAGATGCCTGGAGGAAGTTTGTCTGAGGGACAACGTTTGGGTTAGTGTTGATGGCAGACTTTATCGAAGACACTATGTTAAATGTTATGTTAAATTGATGATCGAGTTGTGTCGACCATCAAAAGGGGGATGCTTTATGTTTTATTAGGAATAAATGTTGGGAGAACACTAGGGGTAATTGGGTAAAAGCCCTGAAAGAAGCCATTTTTCTGCCTAACAAAATTGCTGTCTGGATTGTTTCAACAGGAAAGCAAGGGCATCCAAGGCCGTGGCAGTACGTACTTTACTATCTGACAATAACCTCAAAATTTGTTTTTCTTTACAGAGAGCATGCAGAATTGGGAGACAGGGCAAAATGTGTTGAATAATGGCTATGGATGAATTTTTGCTAACTGTCCTGGCCTGATTGTTATTATTGTGGCAGAAAGGTGCTACACCTTGTACAGAGCATAACTTTAAAATTTTCCTGTTGCAGAATGTCAGGATGGATTGCATCAAGCTGAACTGATTCTGCTTCCAAATGTATGAATATTGACTTGTGAACGATATGTGTTTTTCAGGGGAAAAGGACTCTGACTCTAATAAGCAAGAAATGTCTAATGATAATATGTTTCAGTTTGTAAACAGATGGTGAAAATTCCACAGGTCACACCAAAAGGGACGAGGGAAAGACAAGCAGTCACTTACAAAATACTTAAGGTCTCCATTCACAGGTCCATGGGGCAAACGAGATGATCAACAGGCCGAGGAGGATGTGGACCAACTAATGGTTTAAGAATGTGGTTTTGTGACGATTTTGAGGATTTTATCTGATAATATTGAAATAGGGTTTAGTATTGATATTGGTATATGACAAATGATTTGATTGGTTACTGATTTATTAGAAAATATTTAAGGCAAATGTTGTCAGGAAGAGAAGATCTATTAATTAATGTAAATTATAGGGATTATTGTTGAAGCTTATTAAGTAGAACCACTGCCTGATTGAATTAAAGGTAAAAGAACAAAATATGGTTAGGGAAATGGATATGGGGAAAATGTTGAATGTGCAGGAGTTATGATTGTATGTGTTATTCTGATAATTTTGTTATTCATGGGTGAATGTGAGAAAACTGGAATGTCTGTTCAATTGAAAATGACAGTCTATCTGGGTGATGATGATGAACAAAATTATGCAGATGATTCAAGTAGAGATTACAGTTAAATGTGTTGATGTTTTCTTTTTCTTTCTGAGAACGATTGATATGTAAAGAGGGTTAAAAGTAGCAGTCATCCGTGTTACGAGATGGCGTACAAGGACAGGGTTTGAAACTGAGGGATTTTTTTATTTTTTTTTATTTTTATTTATTTATTTATTTATTATCTGTTTGTTTTCCTACTGTGCTATAATCTTTTTCCTTACTAGTGTGACTGCGGTAGTGAGCCCGGCATTAGTAAATTGTTTACTTTCTTGCTAAATAATTAATGGGGCTTTCCCCCACAAAAAACAGCCTTATGCTTCTTCATTCTAAACTTTTTCTTCACAGGTTCAAGGAGACTGATTTTTATGATGTGATGTAATGACTTGAACTTGCATTTATTATTGTTGTTATTATTATTATTATGTTTGATTAATAATGATAAAAAGTGAGGAGTTGTAGTGGCGATTTTATGATATTCATTGATCTTTAGTAAAATATAGATGATTCAAAGAATGTCACATGTGTGACTCTCACTTGTTAGTGTGAGAAGATTATGTTTATGTACCTGGGAAGGCAGAAGGGAGAGGCACTCCAGAGAACAGACGAACAAGGACCTCTGATGTAGGGGGGGCTTAGTGACGAATCTAAACTAGTGTTATGGCTTCCTTGTCTATGGAAAATTACTGAATGGAAGACTACTGGGAGGATGGCTCTGGCAAGAAGACCTTGGAAGAGCCAGGAGATAAAAGCAGGTTCAGTCTGTCTGGGGGTGTGTCACTCTTCTGCACAGGGTAACAACTGTGTATTAGACTGCTCCTATTCTTGCAAGAATAAATACTTCTATTTTATAATTTGACTCTGAGTGTCCCCTTACGCAGTGATGTTTGTTTGATGAATTTTTTGCCACAACATAGACATACTCTAACATTCACAACCAAGAACATGCTTGGAATCTAAGCTGCAGAAACGGTCAATTATAACTGGTCATTTACATAAAGAAGTCTTAAAGGTACATTAGAAAGGCAGTGTTTGAGGGTCAGAAATTGTTCATAGAAGACAAAAATGAAATGCTACAAAAGTGAAGAAAGATGATGACCTTTTTTAACAATGAAAAGAACATCCATTGAGTGTGATTAGCAAAAGCTGTTGTGAATGAGGCACACACACATCGGGATAACAGACTCCAGTGCCTGACCTTTCTGTGGGCCAATGTTGAAGGAGGCGTGTGTGGTGGAATAGAGGTCAAAGGTCAGCAGAACACTCTGAGCCTGTCCGTGGGTGCAGTTGGAGAAGACATAGGCGTGAGTGGAGCTGACACACACCTTCCTGTGAGAACGCCTGAGTGTGCCAGAATACAGCTGACGGCACAGAGTCAACAGCGGTGAGCGAAAAACAGCCGTCATCACGACCACAGCCGAGAGCAGAGGAACCGAGAACACCAGCAGAGACATCACTGAACATCAGCCAACCTAAGAGACATCAGTGAAGATCAATTAACCCAAACATAGACATCAGAGAAGCCAAACAGAGACATCAGTGAACCTAACAGAGAACAGAAGCGGTCATACAGAGGCACTCGGGGAAACGTTAAAGTCATGATGAAATGGAAGAAGCCACATATCTTTTCTTCCTTAAGCTGGGTTCACACTGTACAATTTTGGCCACGATTTGGCCGTCTGATACAAATTTTGCAAATCCTAAAATTCCTCTGGTCCTAGGCTAAAATCTGAAGTCTTTGATCGTTAGCTTGTCATGTTCACCGACAGCCGATTAGTGACCGTTGTGATCAAAGATTTGACTCTCAGTCCTGCAGTCAAGTCAAGTCTCCTTCCTTTATATAGTGCTTTTAACAATATAGATTGTTTCAAAGCAGCTTTACAGTGATAATAGGAAATAAAAGTAACAGATTGTTTAGCCTTTACAGCAGCTGTAAAATAAAGGTTATTGTCCAGTTAAAGTTAGTTTTTATTGATTCACTTCCGTTGTAAACGTAGTTATTAACTTAGGGGCCGCTAACACAACACCGTTCAAACAGAAAACATTCAACGCGCTCCGGCCACTCATCCGCACAACAACAGTGCCTGCGGCTCGAGAACGCAAACCTTGAAATAGGTTGCAGTGTGACTTCTACAACGACAGTCAAATTGTCTTTGTTTTCAAGACAATCCATGACCAAAATTCTTTGTAGCCATCAGTTAAATCATGCGTGTAATGCATCTCACATCACCCAACGCATCTCGACTGTAGTACAGTGTGACGTAAATGACAACTGAGATCTTACAGTGTGACGTTAATGACTGAGATCTTACAGTGTGATGTTAATGACAACAGATCTTACAGTGTGACGTTAATGACAACTGAGATCTTACAGTGTGACGTTAATGACAACTGAGATCTTACAGTGTGACGTTAATGACAACTGAGAGCTTACAGTGTGACGTTAATGACAACTGAGATCTTACAGTGTGACGTTATCGACAACTGAGATCTTACAGTGTGACGTTAATGACAACTGAGATCTTACAGTGTGACGTTATCGACAACTGAGATCTTACAGTGTGATGTTAATGACAATTGAGATCTTACAGTGTGACGTTATCGACAACTGAGATCTTACAGTGTGACGTTAATGACAACTGAGATCTTACAGTGTGACGTTATCGACAACTGAGATCTTACAGTGTGATGTTAATGACAATTGAGATCTTACAGTGTGACGTTATCGACAACTGAGATCTTACAGTGTGACGTTAATGACAATTGAGATCTTACAGTGTGACGTTTTTGACAACTGAGATCTTAGAGTGTGAAGTTATTGACAACTGAGATCTTACAGTGTGACGTTAATGACAACTGAGATCTTACCGTGTGACGTTAATGACAACTGAGATCTTACAGTGAAGTTAATGACAACTGAGATCTTACCGTGTGACGTTAAACAGTGAAGTTAATGACAACTGAGATCTTACCGTGTGACGTTAATGACAACTGAGAACTTACCGTGTGACGTTAATGACAACTGAGATCTTACAGTGAAGTTAATGACAACTGAGATCTTACCGTGTGACGTTAATGACAACTGAGATCTTACAGTGAAGTTAATGACAACTGAGATCTTACCGTGTGACGTTAATGACAACTGAGATCTTACCGTGTGACGTTAATGACAACTGAGATCTTACCGGTGTGACGTTAATGACAACTGAGATCTTAGAGTGTGACGTTAATGACAACTGAGATCTTAGAGTGTGACGTTAATGACAACTGAGATCTTACAGTGTGACGTTTTTGAGAACTGAGATCTTACAGTGTGACGTTAATGACAACTGAGATCTTACTGTGTGACATTAATGACAATTGAGATCTTACAGTGTGACGTTAATGACAACTGAGATCTTACTGTGTGACATTAATGACAATTGAGATCTTACAGTGTGACGTTAATGACAACTGAGATCTTACCGTGTGACGTTAATGACAACTGAGATCTTACAGTGAAGTTAATGACAACTGAGATCTTACCGTGTGACGTTAAACAGTGAAGTTAATGACAACTGAGATCTTACCGTGTGACGTTAATGACAACTGAGATCTTACCGTGTGACGGTAATGACAACTGAGATCTTACAGTGAAGTTAATGACAACTGAGATCTTACCGTGTGACGTTAATGACAAATGAGATCTTACCGTGTGACGTTAATGACAACTGAGATCTTACCGTGTGACGTTAATGACAACTGAGATCTTAGAGTGTGACGTTAATGACAACTGAGATCTTAGAGTGTGACGTTTTTGACAACTGAGATCTTACAGTGTGACGATATTGACAACTGAGATCTTACAGTGTGACGTTAATGACAACTGAGATCTTACAGTGTGACGTTAATGACAACTAAGATCTTACCGTGTGACGTTAACCCCCTGGGGTCTGAGGTGTTTTCTGGGTCCTGGAGGTGTTCTGACATGCTCTAACATTTGTGCTTATTTCTGTTACTTGTGACATTTTCATGGCTAAGGTCTTATTACACTGCATTCATCACAAACTCTGCTACAATAATATGTCAGCAGCATGTATGTAAAAGTTTGTAGTTTTGAGATAATAACATTTATGCGTGGTTTGTGAAAATGACCAAAAAAAAAGTCACTGAAATAATGTCATGAAACACAAACTAATGATTTATTCGCAAGGCTTTTGAAAATTGTATCACGTAGCCTAGAATATTTGCTCCAAAACTATGTGAAAATCATCCTGAATACTCATTCAGATAAGACAATATATTGATTTAAAATTTGTATGACATGTTTTGTGTAAGAAAGCTTTATGCGAGGAGGCGTAAACTACCATGAATATTGAGTGTTTCACACCTGAGAAAAGACAAAGGCCCTCCCATAATGGCCCTATTAGGAGCTCTCAGGCACTATCATTACATTACCTTGCACAAAGAATGAGGAGATTTAAAAAAGAACGGCTTTTTGATTGTTTGAATTTATTTACAACACAACATAATCCAAAGATACACAACAAATGGCAAAAAGCACATTATTTAACACACTGAACTAAAGGCAGAGACTTAACCAGTCACACACCTTTCCTTTCCTGAAACATAGTGCATAGCCTACCTGTCATTTCCAAGGTGTTTGATTTTTTCACTTTACCTCCTCATGCTCATGTTGAAGTCAGCAGGACGGGTAGCTACCTAAAATAAATATATATATATAAAAAAAGCTGTGAACATGCTGATATCAAGAAGAAACCAGGGCTGCATGATTGTGGGAATACATTTTAGATTTCTGGTGAAAATTCCTTTTTAAAATTTACAAAATACACACACACACACACACACACACATATATATATGTATATATATATATATATATATATATATATATATATATATATACATATATATACATTTGTTGTGCCTTGTAGGCATATACCTGCAGGGCTGAATCAAATAATAAGAACAATAGTATAGCAGGCATAGTTAAAAAGGAACACTTCAGTAACACTACACTAGAGAAAAACATATTGATTATCATTATGTTACTTCAAATGTTTACAATCGATATGACGTTATGAAATGAGATTGGAGTAAAATCATGGTGCGTTTTGCTTTTCAAACGCACGTCGCGCGAATGACTCAAACTCTCACAGCGCGTGCAGGGAACATTCACTGAAGGATCGTGCAACAGTTCAATGGCAATATGAAGTTTATGCAACAATAACACTAACTAATATAATTCAGAATTATTTCTTACCTTAAAATCGTTCTTGTCTTCAAATCGCGATCTTCTTCTTCAGATGTAAACCCTATAATCTCACAGCATGTCTTCCAAACTCGACGCCTGCAGATGACTGATAAAGTTTGCCGCTTTGTTGTTGAGGTAATGGGGGCGTTCGCGCGACACATGGACGATTTGCATCTCTATATGTTTTGCGCGTGTGGGTGTGGTCACATTAAAACTAATGAGGAAGGGTTAGAGAAACTGAATATCTTGTGGTTTTATACAAATTACTTAAACAGAGAATATTTGTTTTCGTTTTGAATCAGATAATTTAAAACTACACACTTAAATGATTATAAATATATAGAGCTCACAAATGTGTGACAAGTATTCGCTGAGTTTTTTAAATGTTTAGAGACGTGCTCAAGAAAAAAAAAGTTCACGAGACAGAGGGGCAGAAAGCACACCCTGTTTAATTTCTTTATTTTACAAAAGCACCACGTTTTGTTTTGATTGTAAGTGGACACATACAAAAGTAGACATCTCACAGATTCTTTTTTAATTTTTATTAAGTCTGTATGACCATATATGACGGAGTATTTTAAGTTTATTCAGCTGCTATGTGAAAAAAAACGTGCAAATCACGCCGGCGTGATTGCCGACCCCAGGGGGTTAATGACAACTGAGATCTTACAGTGTGACGTTAATGACAACTGAGATCTTACAGTGTGACGTTAATGACAACTAAGATCTTACAGTGTGACGTTATCGACAACTGAGATCTTACAGTGTGACGTTAATGGCAATTGAGATCTTACAGTATGACGTTTTTGACAACTGAGATCTTACAGTGTGAAGTTAATGACAACTGAGATCTTACCGTGTGACGTTAATGACAACTGAGATCTTACCGTGTGACGTTAATGACAACTGAGATCTTAGAGTGTGACGTTAATGACAACTAAGATCTTACAGTGTGACGTTAATGACAACTGAGTTCTTACAGTGTGACGTTAATGACAACTGAGATCTTACAGTGTGACGTTTTTGACAACTGAGATCTTACAGTGTGATGTTAATGACAACTGAGATCTTAGAGTGTGACGTTTTTGACAACTGAGATCTTACAGTGTGACGTTAATGACAACTGAGATCTTACAGTGTGACGTTATCGACAATTGAGATCTTACAGTGTGACGTTAATGACAACTGAGATCTTACAGTGTGACGTTAATGACAACTGAGATCTTACAGTGTGACGTTATCGACAACTGAGATCTTACAGTGTGACGTTAATGACAACTGAGATCTTACAGTGTGACGTTATCGACAATTGAGATCTTACAGTGTGACGTTAATGACAACTGAGATCTTACAGTGTGACGTTATCGACAACTGAGATCTTACAGTGTGACGTTAATGACAACTGATATCTTACAGTGTGACGTTAATGACAACTGAGATCTTACCGCGTGACGTTAATGACAACTGAGATCTTAGAGTGTGACGTTAATGACAACTGAGATCTTAGAGTGTGACGTTTTTGACAACTGAGATCTTACAGTGTGACGTTATTGACAACTGAGATCTTACAGTGTGACGTTAATGACAACTGAGATCTTACAGTGTGACGTTATTGACAACTGAGATCTTACAGTGTGACGTTAATGACAACTGATATCTTACAGTGTGACGTTAATGACAACTGAGATCTTACCGTGTGACGTTTTTGACAACTGAGATCTTACAGTGTGACGTTAATGACAACTGAGATCTTAGAGTGTGACGTTTTTGACAACTGAGATCTTACAGTGTGACGTTATTGACAACTGAGATCTTACAGTGTGACGTTATTGACAACTGAGATCTTACAGTGTGACGTTAATGACA
Organism: Phoxinus dragarum; assembly: GCA_033366665.1. NCBI lineage: Eukaryota > Metazoa > Chordata > Actinopteri > Cypriniformes > Leuciscidae > Phoxinus > Phoxinus dragarum. The sequence continues at coordinate 72,613 of JARPMJ010003072.1, forward strand.
ACTGATATCTTACAGTGTGACGTTAATGACAACTGAGATCTTACCCGCGTGACGTTAATGACAACTGAGATCTTAGAGTGTGACGTTAATGACAACTGAGATCTTAGAGTGTGACGTTTTTGACAACTGAGATCTTACAGTGTGACGTTATTGACAACTGAGATCTTACAGTGTGACGTTAATGACAACTGAGATCTTACAGTGTGACGTTAATGACAACTGAGATCTTACAGTGTGACGTTAATGACAACTGAGATCTTACAGTGTGACGTTAATGACAACTGAGATCTTACCATGTGATGTTAATGACAACTGAGATCTTACCGTGTGACGTTAATGACAACTGAGATCTTACCGTGTGACGTTAATGACAACTGAGATTTTACAGTGTGACGTTAATGACAACTGAGATCTTACAGTGTGACGTTATCGACAACTGAGATCTTACAGTGTGACGTCTTTGACAACTGAGATCTTACCGTGTGATGTTAATGACAACTGAGATCTTACCGTGTGACGTTAATGACAACTGAGATCTTAGAGTGTGATGTTTTTGACAACTGAGATCTTACAGTGTGACGTTATTGACAACTGAGATCTTACAGTGTGACGTTAATGACAACTGAGATCTTACAGTGTGACGTTAATGACAACTGAGATCTTACAGTGTGACGTTAATGACAACTGAGATCTTACAGTGTGACGTTAATGACAACTGAGATCTTACCGTGTGACGTTAATGACAACTGAGATCTTAGAGTGTGATGTTTTTGACAACTGAGATCTTACAGTGTGACGTTATTGACAACTGCGATCTTACAGTGTGACGTTAATGACAACTGAGATCTTACAGTGTGACGTTAATGACAACTGAGATCTTACAGTGTGACGTTAATGACAACTGAGATCTTACAGTGTGACGTTAATGACAACTGAGATCTTACAGTGTGACGTTAATGACAACTGAGATCTTACAGTGTGACGTTAATGACAACTGAGATCTTACCGTGTGACGTTAATGACAACTGAGATCTTACCGTGTGATGTTAATGACAACTGAGATCTTACCGTGTGATGTTAATGACAACTGAGATCTTACCGTGTGACGTTAATGACAACTGAGATCTTAGAGTGTGACGTTAATGACAACTGAGATCTTACAGTGTGACGTTATCGACAATTGAGATCTTACAGTGTGACGTTAATGACAACTGAGATCTTACAGTGTGACGTTAATGACAACTGAGATCTTACAGTGTGACGTTAATGACAACTGAGATCTTACAGTGTGACGTTAATGACAACTGAGATCTTACAGTGTGACGTTATCGACAATTGAGATCTTACAGTGTGACGTTAATGACAACTGAGATCTTACAGTGTGACGTTAATGACAACTGAGATCTTACAGTGTGACGTTATCGACAACTGAGATCTTACAGTGTGACGTTAATGACAACTGAGATCTTACAGTGTGACGTTATCGACAATTGAGATCTTACAGTGTGACGTTAATGACAACTGAGATCTTACAGTGTGACGTTATCGACAACTGAGATCTTACAGTGTGACGTTAATAACAACTGAGATCTTACAGTGTGACGTTAATGACAATTGAGATCTTACACTGTGACGTTATCGACAACTGAGATCTTACAGTGTGACGTTAATGACAATTGAGATCTTACACTGTGACATGGCTTACAGCGATAATCATGTTCGTACAGTCTGACAAGCAACAATCGTAAAGGACTATAATAAATCGCAGTGTGCACCGGCTTTATTGTGACGTATCGGAATGAAGGGGCGGGGCTTGTTTATGTGCATCAGCTGCTGATTGGATGTTGAGATGTGGGGCGTGGCTCTCAGAAGTGGAGGCTGATGAATGTGAGTTTGCAGGAGCCGGTTTAAAGTCGATATGAAGGAAAGTTACACTCGTTTTTTCCCTGTTGTGATGTATATCTGTGTGAAACGCAGGGCTAATGACACAAAGTGCCCCGCATATTATAGGGGTGGCACGGTACATGAACAAACACCCGAACCGTTCGGTTCGCTTGTCTCGTTCACGGTTCACACAGTTCGACACATGCGCAATGTAGCCTCGTGCTCAGACAGTTTCGCGTGAACATACAAAGACAGTAAAAGTGTGCTGCAGAAATGGCAAGTGGAGGAGATAATGAAGGCTGCCCGGAGTTAGCTGATGCGCCCGCGTCGTTCAAATCCGGTGTGTGGAAACATTTTGGATTTCCTATTACTTACGATGACAACGGAAATAAAACAGTGGATAGAACTGCGACTGTGCAAGCATTGCGCAAAATGCATTCAATATGCTAATGGCAACACTTCTAATATGACAGTTCATTTGAGAAGACATCACGCCAATGTGTCGGTAAGCATAAACAGGAGAGAGCCGGTTAGGAAACAACTTCTACTGTCCGCAGCATTTAGGCAACCTCTCAGTGATAAGTCGGACAGGGCAATAGCCATGACTAAAGCATTGGGGATGGTTTATAGCAAAATATATGCAACCGTACCGCGTGATTGAGTGTGAAGGATTTCGTCAGCTGATGAATGTACTCGAGCCGCGGTATAATATTCCCTCCCGGCGACACTTCAGCACAACTATAATTCCAAAACTGTTTGACGAGACACGAGGAGAAATTGAAAAATAATTGTCCGACACAGCCCACGTAGCTCTCACTACAGATGGATGGACCTCCAGGGCCACTGAAAGTTTCCTCACGGTGACCGCTCACTATATTACTTCGGAGTGGGAGATGAGAAGCTGCGTTATGCAAACACGCCCCATTTATGAAAGTCATACCAGTGAGCATCTCTCTGAAATGTTGACAGACGCGGTGGCGGAATGGAAACTGGAGAGGGTAAATAGCGTAATTCCTGTTACTACAGATAATGCAAAAAATATAGTGAATGCTATCAATTTAGCAGCGGGACTTGGCCACAGATCGGGTGCTTCGCACAGTGCAATCTCACTAAACCAAGTATCCCGACTCTTGGGGAAGGTCAGGAAGGTGGTTAGCTTCTTTCACTGAAGCACAACAGCTGCCCATGCTCTGAAAACCAAGCAGGATATGCTGGAATTGCCCGTTCACAAACTAATTCACGACGTAACAACTCGTTGGAACTCCACATCTGACATGTTAGAACATTATATGGAGCAACAGGCTGCCATCTACTCTGCTGTGATGGACAAGGATATGAAGAAGAAAGTCAAGGACATTGCCTTGTTAACTGAAAGTGAGACAAAACTGGCAGAGGGTCTCATAATATTCTCAAACCTCTGAAGAATGTAATCACTCTCATGAGCACAGAAAAGGCAGATAAATGACCCTGGTGTTCAGGATTATCTGCACAGAGCCACAGCACTTGATCCAAGATTCAAGTCCCTGCCATACCTGGACGAAGCCTGTGTTCAGAAAATCTACGACGATCTAACCACGGACATTGTGGACATTGAAAAGCAGGTATTGTTTTTTTTTCTAACTTAAATTTGATTTATTTTATACGGAAGCGTATTGCATTCACTTGAGGAAAAAAAATCTACTCTGTTTTTCTGAATTAACGAGTTAATTATCTCAGAATTACGAGATAATTTTTCATGGGACATTTTTTTTGCTCTGTTTTTCTGAATTAACGAGTTAATTATCTCAGAATTACGAGATATTTTTTCATGGGGAATTTTTTTTTTTTGCTCTGTTTTTTCTGAATTAACGAGTTAATTATCTCAGAATTACGAGATAATTTTTTCATGAAAATATTTTTTTTGCTCTGTTTTTCTGAATTAACGAGTTAATTATCTCAGAATTACGAGATACATTTTTCATGAATAAAAGTTTTTGCTCTGTTTTTCTGAATTAATGAGATCCCTCAAAATCCTGCCAGGGAGCTCTATTTTAGCTGGATTGCATGGAAGTAAACATGTCCCGCCTTTCAAGTTTAATCCGGTTTTATTTTACTTTGGGTTTGAGACATTGGGAGATACTGCTGTCTTTAAGTAATATAAATGGTATTGTTATTAGTGCATCAACTTTGCGCAGACACCTCAAGACTTTGCGCCTGTTCAGACGAAAAGAACATTCTGATCTGCTTGACATTGCTGTGTTTCTCCAGGATCAGTTGAACCGATATGGTATGCTTCACGGATATAAGATGACGCATCTGAAATGCATTCAGGCTGGCTACGTGGTGACACAAGAGACAATCAGGCAACTGTTGAAAATACTGGATCCCCATGGAGTGCAACTGAGGCGCCGGAATCGTCTTCGGCGACGTTTGTATCGTAATCCAGGCCCGAACTTTTTATGGCATGTTGATTCTAGGGCTGCAACAACGAATCGATAAAATCGATAAAAATCGATTATTAAAATAGTTGGCAACGAATTTCATTATCGATTCGTTGTGTCGCGCGACACGGAGATGTAAAAAAATAATTGTGCGTATATTCTGTGCTATTGTTAAGCCCCACAAAAGGGACAAAAACATTATAAAGCATCATAAAGTTGTCGTGCACTATATGATAAGTGCTCTGAAGCCATTATATAATATAATGTGAGATAGAAATTAATATTTAAGTGATTAAATTCAAGATCACGTACACTTTTCCCTCCGCTGCGGCTGTCAGTCATTCTCCATCCAGCATCAAGCAGCGCGTCGCGTTCGGTTACGACGAGTCAACAACACGATGAAAAACTCTCTCCAAGATGATTCAAAGTTACTATAATTATACTTGATCTGTAGATAAAGGTCTATGGTTTTGCATTAAAGAACTTTATCTTGCTGGACTTTATTGCTGCATCATGTTACTTTCTACCCGGGTTTCTCTCAACACTGGAGTAGCCTAGAGTCAGAGCACTAACTGTTCTTCACGCGCACAGTAACTGACATTTAATACTGTTAAAAGAAAATGCTCAATAAACTATTGCATAGATAGATAGATACTGTATAATACACTACGCATCAATATGTCTTTCCTTTGTGATTTGAACTTTTCAATCCGGACTCGAAGCGCTGCGCGCTGTGACTCGTGTTGATTCAAGCGCATCATTCTGCGCTCGGGATGCGCATAAGCGCTGTGTGCCGCACTGTATTGGGGCCTTTCATTTCATAATACAGCGACGCAATGAACGATTATTAATAGCCTTTCTAGTTCTGTACTATCCATCATGTTGCTGCCTCATTAAACCGATGTGCTATACATTTAAAACATGTCTCAATTTTATAGTAGCCTAGGCTATAAAATAATTAATCTTTTTGATTTTTGTTATCTTGTTTTTCATGAATGTATTTTACAACAATACAAAGAGCAATGTGTAACGTTTTACCAAATTTAGTGTTACACTTATTCTAATATTTGTTCCTCACTAAATGTTTTTTCATGTTCAGATTTAATACAATTATTGTGCACTTGTGATTTTTCTAGACTAAATTGTATGCTTAATTATCCACTATTCTAGTTTATAATAGCATTTATGGTCTTTTTTTTTTAATGAAGTTGTCTGTATTAAGTAGATTGTGTTTAACACACAAAATAGTGATTATCAGTTCAACACACATAGTTATAGAAATTCTACTTGATTTAAAAAAAAACTGCCCTGGTATCGGATTGGTATCGGTCGATACTCAGAATTTTTTGTATCAGATCGGATCGGTTCTGAAAAAATGGTATCGGTGCATCCCTATCAAGGAGCGACCTGTTTGTGCACTTTCTGAAGATTTTTTTGCACTGTGAATTTGCACTGTCAGTTCTGTTTTTGAATAAAGGTTGGGAATGAATGCTTTTTTAAATTATTATTTTATCCGATTAATCGATTAATCGAAAAAATAATCGACAGATTAATCGATTATTAAAATAATCGTTAGTTGCAGCCCTACATGAAAGTAATCAGTCCCCTGCCTAACTTTGATGTCAAGGATTTTCACTGTTAATACACTGTATTTTCCAGCATCATTATGTCACTCAAACTTCATTGTTATGGTTACATCCATTTCTTTAGACAGCAGTTTTTGTTTTAAATTACTTATTATTTTAGCTCATTTTTATTCCCATGCGAAAAAAGAAACAAGCAAGTGAAGAAAAATATGAATAAATTGCTGATTTGAAATTAATTTTCACTCATGGAAATATAGCCATCTCTTAGATTTAAGATAACCAATATGTCTTACTGTATTGTTTTGTTTTCATTACAGATTGACAGCTCGGTAGTCGGAGAAATAGATGATGCCACTATGACTGCTTACATTCCAGCATATGGTGATAGGATTGCTACAAGGCGTTTCTGTATGGAAAAACAGACAAAAGGGGGTGATGATCTAAAAAGACACTCCTTATTTGAAAAACTTAGAAGAAAGATGGGCACATTGACAAGCAATAGAGACACAGATCAAGATTTTCAGGAGGAGCATTCTATGCAGCCAACAAAGATACATCTGAGAAATAACAAAAGGGCCGTGAAAATGACAAGGAAAATAGAACTAGGATGGATACACGACAAGAAACAAGTCAGAAAACGCAATGGTGGAGGAACCAGAGTTCTTGATATTTCCAAGAAAGCCACAAAAACAGAGATTCTATCACAAGCTAAAAAGCTATTTTTCCCCAATGAGAAATCGAGGAAGGGAATGTGGGAAGAGTTCAGTCACAACATTGTTGACTTTCAGGAAGCATACCTTGATGAGGGTGTTAGTGTGGGAGAGCTCTATGAGACACATAAATTGGGGATTTTAAGATTTTACTTGTTCACAGAGCACCTGACAAAGGAGATGAAGTGTTCACAGAGATGACAGAAGAAACTGATGAACAGACAGATGCAGCGAGGCTAAATGAGCGACAGAAAAACACAACAGAAGATAATGAGCAGCTGACACAAAAAAACACATGACAGTGAACAGCAGACATACACTGTGGAAGCTTTTGTCTCTACTGCTGTAGAGATGGTTGATCTTACATCTTTGTGTGATACATCGGAGGTCATTTTTGGTCCTTTGCAAGGTGGACCATTTTTAGAAGATCTTGATGACACAATCTTACATAGTAGAGGCACAGATAAACATCAACGCCTACAGCTCAACTCCTGTCCATTTTGACACAGTGCCTGCTGGCTCATTAAGTCCTACTTATGAACTTTTGCATGTGACAGTGAAACTCCACATAGTCAATCTCTTGGAGGAACTGATTACCCAATTCAAGGATGAAGCGATGATGTCCTACTCTGTGAACTATAGCTTCATTCATGAAATGGGGGCAGATGCTGATGGCGTGTCCAGGGATGTATATGCTGCTTTCTGGACAGAGTTTTTAGACTGTGCAGCAGAGGGTGCAGATGTGAGGGTCCCATCACTATCCACAAAATGGCAAGAGGAAGAATGGAAATCTGTTGGTAGGATAATGGTCAAGGGATTAAAGGACCATGGATATTTTCCTTCTCGGCTGGCTCAAGCCTTTACAGCAGCAATCACATTTGGTGAACACACTGTCTCACCTGATATATTGTTTGACTCACTAATGTTGTATCTTAGTCAGTCTGAGCGCGATCTCTTGTCCACTGCTTTGCAAGACGACCTTGATGGTGATGATGAAGATGAGCTTCTTGATCTTATGGATCGCATGGGAGTAAGAACAGTACCAACACAAGAGAACTTGAAAGCTGTGCTTCTCCAAGTTGCCCACAAGCAAATAATCCAGCAACCAAAATATGCACTGGATAACATTGCAGCAGTCGCAGGACCAACTCTCAGGGAGTTCTTCCCCAGTGTGCTGGATATCGCAGAAGATGTATGAGGATCTTAAACCATCAGCCCAAAAGGTATTAAAGTTGATCACGGCCCTCTCCAGCTACTCCAGCAGAGAACCAAAGTTTGCGATTTTTACATCAATACATCAGGGGATTGGATGAGATAGGCCTCCGGAAGATGTTGAGATTCGTGACAGGGTCTGATGTCATCTGCGTTAAAGACATTCAAGTCATATTCACCCCTTTGGAAGGGGTTATCAAGGCGGCCTATTGCACATACTTGTGGCCCAAACTTTAGAGCTGCCATCAACTTACAACAGCTATCCTGACCTCCGAGCTGGAAATGGAGGCTATACTGTCCAGCAACTTCTATGCAATGGACATTGCATAGAAGTGTCTCACTCACTCGCATGTACACACTCTTCCCTCTTGCCCAGTTATAGCCTTATCAGTGCCATCTGTGTACCTTTATATAGTGTGTGAATGTGAGACAGAGCACATAGGGGAAGTAATTAACTCAGGTGCATTATGAGCGCAAGGTGATTTTATTTTTTATTTTATGTTTTTCAGTTTTATCCAGAATGTCATTACCAAACTTACTGTGGAAACATGTTTACTGGCTGATGAACATTTTGTTGATGGACTCCGAATATATCCAGCCCATAGAAACATTTAGCAACAACCCACATAGCAAGATTTTGTCGGCCCAGATCCGGCCCACACCTGGCACTTGTGGAATGCAGATCTGGCCCACATGCAGCGTGGAATGACGGCCCTTGGGTGGCCCACTCCTGTTTGCCAGATCTGGGCCACAAGCAGGCCATAGCAATGCCACATGTCAGCCAAGGAGCAAAGAAATAAACCAGAACTGGACCTTATCTGAGCCACAAAATCTGTGTATATTAAATATAAAGTAATTTCAGCCTTAGTAAAGCCTGTTAACAAGCAGAATCACTGAAGGAAAGAAGAGAACAGAAAAAGAGACGAGCAGAAACACAAGAACTAAAACTGACTTCAGTCACAGCCCTTAGATGAAATCCACTGAAGATAAAAGACATTAAATCTGTGAAGATGTCAGCAGAGGAGGATTAAACAACTCCACAAACAGCATTACAGCTGCACTTATTACTAACCAGACTGACTTTATTTCTGTCAGACGTCTACAGAAGTTTTTATTGTGAATTAACAGAGGTTTAACCGTTTCATTTAAAGTCACCATAACAGTGATTTGTGTTTCCATTAGTTGGGCTCTTAACTCTTATTATGTTTTTATGGCTGCTATGACAGTGTGTCAAACACATTTTCTTGTGAATCAGGTCAGGTGATGATGGTGATCTGTTGATGGTTTTATAATCATCATGAAATAGACTGATTCACAGATGTCTTTTGAATATAACAGTTGTGTTGTTCCATTAGTGTTTGCACATCACAAACCCTGTGTTAGTGCAGCATGAGGTCTGGCAATATTACAACAATCAGTTAGAAGATTTTAACAAACACTATCACAAAAAGCTAGACTGCAATGACACACACAGACATCAACAATCAGTGTATGAATCTCATCAATGGTGACAATCAACAATATGTAGATAGTAGATTTTCAGTGCTGTTCTGAAATTATCTGTTTAAGTCACAACAAAAACAACAGCAACAAAATAAAAGCAAATATTTTAGAATTAAACAAAATAATAGGACAATTCAGCTGCATAATTTATTCATGTTGCAATGCATGCTGGGAGTTTTGTTCAATGCTGGTACCCAGCATGCATTGCAGCAAGGTACTTTTGATTGTCACCATTGTTGAGATTCATACGCTGATTATTGATGTCTGTGTGTGTTATGATTGATCAGATTTTTGTCCTCGTGTTTGTTAAAATCTTCTAACTGATTGTTGTAATATTGCCAGATCTCATGCGGCAGAAACACACGGTTTGAGATATGATTATATTAATGGTACAACACAATTGTTAGAGTCAAATGACATTAGTGAATCAGTCTATTTCATGATTAGTATATAACCATCAACAGATCACCATCATCATCTGATCTCGTTTCACTTTAGCTATCTTTGCTGCTGCAAATGGTTTGAAAAACACACTGTCACAACAGCCAAAATGGACAAGAGATATTTTAAGAGTTTAGAGCCCAACTAATGGAAACACTAATCACCATTACGGTAACTTCAAATTAGAGTTTAAACCTCTGTTAATTCTCAATAAAACTTCTGTAGACGTCTGACAGAAATAAAGTCAGTCTGGTTAGTAATAAGTGAAGCTGGTAATGCTGTTTGTGGAGTTGTTTAATCCTCCTCTGCTGAGATCTTCACAGATTTAATGTATTTTCTCTTCAGTGGATTTCTTCTAAGGCTGTGGCTGAAGTCAGTTTTAGTTCTTGTGTTTCTGCTTGTCTTTTTTTTCTGTTCTCTTCTTTCCTTCAGTGATTCTACTTGTTAATAGGCTTTACTAAGGCTGAAATTACTTCATATTTAATATACACAGGTTGTGTGGCTCATATAAGCTCCAGTTCTGGTTTATTTATTTGCTCTTGGCTGACATGTGGCATTGCTATGGCATGCTTGTGGCCCAGATCTGGCAAACAGGAGTGGGCCACCCAAGGGCCGTCATTCCATGCTCCATGTGTGCCAGATTTGGGCCGGATCTGGGCCGACACAATGTTGCTATGTGGGAAGATACAATAATCAGTTTGATTTATTGATAATGATACAGGACCATTCAAGTGCCATTTAGGTTGCCCTGTTTGCAGTGGGCCCAAAGTGTGTCAAATCACATTTGTTCATGTTGAATAGTTCCACCATGAGGACAAATTTGCCATTTTGACAATGGCAACATGTTTTGTAACGTTTCATATGCAGTTGCTGTTATTACCAGACTTAAACTGTCTGTAGAAACATATTGAGTGGCTGAACATTTTGTTAATATACTTTAAGGTCCACTTAACTAAAAACAATTATAAGCCTTTTACACAATGTATGTTATAAATGCATGTGGATTACATTTTAATTTTTAAGTGATTTAGATACATGTACCTATATTTTAAATGAAGTTTCTAAACGTAAGTTAGGGAGGAGTGAGCCAATCTAATCTTTCAATCATCAGCCGAGTACAGTATATAAGCAGCCGCTTACCTCTCCCCATAACATCAGCTGTTCCAGTACTATGGGGTATTGCCGCACGGAATAATGTCCGACATCCCGGAAATCCAACTCTTTCCTTCAGACGACGAACTGACGAGCCTTCCTGAGACACCGACAGCCACACCCCGCGTAAGATCGGATCATTCGGATGCAAACACGGATAATCTTCATGAGCGCTCTGGCCGCGAAATCCAGCGCTCATACAAACCACGCACCAAAAGGCAACGCTCTTCTCCACCTTCAAGATCGCCAGTTTTAACTGAGCCTCGTACATCTTCTCAGACATCATCTCTCCATTCCACCGCTGCTAATACACCGATTCCACCCATTTCAAAATGTTCAGTCAACAGCCTACGTCAAGTCCTCTCCAGCTCCGGAATCTATTTCTCCCGCAGGTCATCAAAAGCTCAACTCTACGATCTTTTCATCAGTTTCTTTCAGTTCCAGCATGCCATCAAACACTTCAATATCTCATAAAAGCAAGACTCGCCCCTCTTCTACCTCCGTTTCTCTCCCGGTCCGGCGTTCTGAACCCACCACACAATCCCCAACGCGCCGATCCAAAAGCCGCCGGCGCCGCCGCCGGCGGCTCGCACTTCCTTGTCCGCCGGTATTTCCACCCGGCCAACAACAGCGGCCGCAAAAAAACAGTTCCGCTTCTTCTCCAGCTCTCACAAACTTCATGCAGTCAGCCCCACTCCCGAGGCAAGAACCAAACTCACAATCACATTCCTCTGCACTTCCCTCTGCTCCTCCAGTTTTCTCTAATCTTCTTTATAATAACCCTTGTGCCAGGTCACCCCTCGCACACAGTCACATTCTCTCACCCTCAAACCAAACCTACTCAAAGAGCAGATCCTAGCGCGAGGTTGCCTTCGCTAGCCATCCCCCCTCCTCTTTCCTTCCATTTCCAATTCTCCTCATTCATTTCTTCCCGCTTCTATCTTCCAATTATCTCCTAATATTCTTCCCAGATTCACATCCGAGCGTGAGGTTGCCTCCGCAAAGGATGTCTACACCTTTTTTCCCCACAAACCCTCCCCTTCCTCTCACTTCAGCCCATGCCAGCCATCTTGGACACCAGTCAGTAATGGGACCCTCCGATCTACATTCATCTACTTTTCTCAACACTAACACTTGCTCTTCAGGTACAATCCGCTTGCCAACCATTCACTCTCCACAGCAGTCCATCTTCCAGCTCCTCCCAAATGCAGTAGCAAATGCAAAAGTAGTACGATCTATACAGTCCTCCATACGTGGCAGAGGGAAGGAGTCTGGCTTTGTTACATCATTAACCCTACGGTAATCTGTACAAAATCTTACCGTAAAATCAGATTTTGGAACTAAAATACAGGGTGAGCTCCATGGGCTTTGGCTAGGAAAGGCCAAACCATGTTGTAACAAATAATCAACTTCTTTTCTCATTAATTCACGCTTCATGGGTTTGAGCCGATAATGGATGTTGCTTAATTGGCCTACACTCGCCCACATCGATATCGTGTTTCAACACTGTAGTCTGCATCGGAACATCAGAAAATAAAGTAGGATACTTGCAGAACAGATTTACAATATCTTCACACTGTACCTTCGGAAGATATGAGAGATATAACTTCAAGTCACTCACAATACAGGAGTTATTTAACCTCATGGTCATGCAATGAGCGTCACTATCGGCCAAGCCATCAGTCACAGGATTATTACACAGTTTGCCTGACACTAGTGGACAAAACAGACACAGGTTTAGGTATCGGCTCTGGAGATACAGATCTTGTTACATAGGCTTTCAACATATTTATGTGACACAGCCGGGTTTTTCTTTTACGATCCGGCGTACTAATCACATAGTCTGTGTCACCAAGTTTTTTCTCAACGACATATGGACCAGAAAATCTTGCTTGCAAAGCTGAGCCAGGAACAGGAAGGAGGACAAGCACTTTTTCACCTGTTTGAAAATTACGCACCACACTTTGCTTATCATAACGAGCTTTCATTTTTGCTTGAGTTTTAACAAGATGTTCTTTTGCAACTTCACATGCCCTGTGCAGACGTTCCCGAAAAGAACTGACATAGTCTAACACTGACATGGGTGAAGTGGTCTTAGACAGTAATTGCTCACTTAACAACTTCAACGGTCCCCCGTACTGTATGACCAAAGACCAGTTCTGCCGGGCTAAAACCCAATGACTCTTGAACGGTCTCTCTAATTGCAAACATGAGTAATGGCAACCCCTCTACCCAGTCTTTCCCTGTATCCAGACAGTATGCACGAAGCATGGATTTTAAGGTTTGGTGAAACCTTTCAAGCGCCCCTTGGGACTCTGGGTGATAGGCACTTGACAGTTGTTGTTTCACCCCCAGTTCTTGTAGTACCTGCTTGAACACATGAGAAGTAAAATTGGTGCCTCTATCGGATTGGATTATCCTGGGCAACCCAAATGTAGAGCAAAACTTCACAAGCTCATTAACAACAACCTTAGCTTTAAGAGTACGTATCGGGACAGCTTCCGGATATCGTGTCGCCGCACAAATCATTGTTAGAATGTACTGATAAACCTGACTTTGACTTGGGCAATGGACCCACACAATCAATAAGGAGTCTCTCAAAAGGTTTCTCCGACCACAGGAATTGATTGCAACGGTGCAGGAAAAATAACCTGATTTGGTTTACCAGAGAGCTGACAAACACAACAAGAGCGAACAAAGCCTGACACAGAAGATTTTAAACCAGGCCAAAAGAAGTACCTTGAAATCCGCCGGAAAGTCTTTGTGATTCCCAGATGACCAGACAAAGCATTTTCATGAGCCAACTTAAGAACTTGTGTACGATAACCTTGTGGAAGAACAATTTGGTAGCTTGCACTCCACTCCTCCTCATCGGAATATTGCCGCTTCCACCTACGCATTAGCACATCCTTGTCCCAGAAATATCCTGCTCTAGTTTTAGGACTTCTCTCACCAGCATAGGCAGCACTGATGCAGTTAGACAAGGTGGGATCGGATCTTTGTGCCATAGCTAATTGTTCTCTTCCAAGTATCAGAGGTAATTTTCTCCACTTCATCCAAGACCTTAAGGTCAGTTTTAAAAAGTTCAGGATCGATAGACAGTTTGACTTCCACCGGCTCACTTTGAGAAATCAAGAAGGAGTCACAGAAAGTTCAACTACATCATCATACTTGTGTGCCTGGGCACGAGTGACAGCACAAATAGGAAAGACAGAGGGAAACCGTTCTGCAATATCACTTGGCCCACAAACAATAGGGACATCTGTCACCACAGGACAGGGGGAAAACCTTACCACCCGCTAAGTCATTTCCTAGGATAAGCTCTATCCCCTTCACTGGTAACTGAGAACAAACCGCTACCTTCACAGGCCCTTCAACAAGACCAGACCTTAAATGAACTTGATGCAACGGAACTTTGACACAGCCCAACTCAATACCCTGTATTAAAACGCTTGTACCAGTATATGACTCAGATGAGAAGGACAGAGCACTCTCCAGAATCAAAGACTGTGCACATCCGGTGTCCCTCAACAATCCGGACAGGCTTATAGTCAGCATTTGCAGACAGAGACACAGAGCCGGACAAGATAAAAGGTTCATATACCTTAGACTCAGGGGGAGAATCAAACCGGACACACCTTGGACAAATGCTACACTCTTAGTCTTGGCAGCAGAGCTTTTCTGTCTCCAGGCCTTACACTCACTAATTAAATGGCACAGGGTCAAGGCAATAAAAGCATACACGCCCCTCTGCCATTTAACTTAGCACCAGGATTACGACCCCTAGCGACGACAAGTCATTTCTGTTCGTGTGAGAAAAGGTTTTGGGCATGCCACTCTCCCTACTCTCATCCCTAAACGACAGATTTCGAGTTGGACGTGGTGAAGAAAACACCTGTTTATGTGTCAACACAAATTCATCACAAACAACTGCTGCATCCTGCAGAGAAATAACCTTTTTTTCATTCAAATGAACAACAATTTTCTCCGGGATGCATCGCTTGAAGTCTTCCAACAACAGCAATTCCTACAGCTGTTCAAAACTACCCACCTTGCTAGCCAGACACCATTTTTCAAAGTGAGCCTTCTTTTCTCTAGCAAATTCTACAAATGTCCTGATTGACTGTTTTTGACAAATTTCGAAACTTCTGGCGATAGGCCTCAGGCACCAGCTCATAGGTTCGAAGTACTGCAGATTTAACAATATCATAGTCTAAAGACTGCTCTATGGTCAAAGCTGAAGAAACTTCCTGAGCCTTCCCTACTAAAGTGCATTGCAGTAACAAGGCCCACATCTCCTTTGGCCACTTCAAACTAGCAGCCACTCGTTCAAATGTGGTAAAGTAAGAATCAACTTCACCCTCACGAAATTTGGGCACTAACGCAATGTGTTTACTTATATCAAAGCCTGATTGTAAGCCTGACATTAAAGGAACAGGACTTTGTAACGGAGAGGTGCCAGTAGGGAGCTCCAGGCTGTGGCAATGGCACAGGCCTCACCCTGCATTTGCTGAGCCTGTTAAATCTAACTGCCGCAATCTAATATCACGATCAGCTTGTACCTCAATAGCCCGAAGCCGAATTCTTTGAGTCTCACATTCTTGTTTCCTTATTGGACAGATCTAACTCCTTTAGTTTAAGTGCTACCTTTGGATCATCGCAAGATTCAACAGTTTTAGAGTCAAGAAGTAAACTCTTGATCAATAGTTTCCCCAGCAACATCTGGTATATCTTCTATCACCTCCTTCTCTTCTGGCAAAATACCAGCACTAACTAGTTTCTCAAACAGTTCCTCTTTGATAACCTGCTTAGTAGCTTCTCTGGCTACTTCCACATTAAAGAAATCAGCTATCAACAATAGTATCTTTCTTCTACAAGGATTAAATTCTTCTGTTGTAGGTGTCAGTGTAAATAATATAAGATCAAAATCCATACTGTCCCTAGCACAGAATTTCCTCTTTCACCAAAGTCAAAAACAGGCTAGGAATAAAAAATGACAATACCAAAGGCTTACCTCCTCTCATTTAGTTGCAAGGGAAGAAAATAAGGATTGAGGAGATGTTTAACAGTTAGACGAGCCCCCAATTAATGTTACGTTCCTCCCAGTCTAGGTTAGGAGAAACGTCATTAAAAATAAATAAATAAAAAGAAACAAATGGCTCCCAGAGTTACACCAGAGACAACAGAAATGTGTTACACAAATTTATTGATGCAACACCGTTTGGGAAGTTATAAGGCTTCAGGAGTGGGAGAAAAGCCCAAACAAAATACATTGAACAAAGCCTCTAACTATAGGGACCAATTCTAATCTTGCCCTCTGGAAAATTAAAAGGAAATAAACAACAAAATAGCTTCCTGACTCCCCTCTCTACTTTTAAACAGGAGAAAAGAGTTCATAAAGTAAAAAAAGGGCACCCACTCCTAGACTTCCCAGTTTAGTTATTTTTACAATATTTACAGGGGAAAGGAAAAACAGAGGTTCAATTTTAACAATTTAATTCACCACAGACCCAAAAGGTCTCTATCTCAACATAGCAATGTCTTAGAAGATAAAAACAAAGCAAAGAAAAATACAAACAACATTGAAAGTTTGCTAGGTCAGTCACAACTGAACAGCCATAAAGCTTAGAATGAATCAATACATACAACCAGTAGGTAAGCAGCCACAACAACACAGAAACAAAACAATGCTCCCCCTCTATCTCTCCTCCTTCCGAGATCAGTCAGGCTTAAACCTTTTCTTGAGGCCGCGACCAACGCCAGAGGAGCTGTCATCAATCAAGGAGATCACCTTCAGCTGGCTTTACCTGCACACAGTCAAAAACATGGAAAGCAAAACCCACCACATCTGCCACCTAGTGGCCGGAAACACAGCATAGGCAAAGAAAATAATAATACAAAATAAAATTACACCGTAGGACGTAACACATGGAACCACCTCCAGTCTCAGCCATCTCCGTTCCCTAATTCTATCAGGTGCAGATATTGATCTTCCTTCTCTACTGACTTCCGTCCCTCCCCAATGAATCCCACCGCTCGTTTGACTGCGGCCCATTAACCATCAATCTCAAAATTCCATACAACCTTCAAAACGAGTTCTCACACTTGCAGAATTCTACATTGCTTTTGCCAATACACAGAAGTAATTTGCACTTCATTTCCAGCCAGACGCAAGGAATTAAATGACTACCTCTCTATCATAGCAGAGCTCAGTCTCTCTTTCGGAGGTAGTCATTTTTATACATACCATAAGCTTTTTTCAGCTAAATGCGCCGCCCGTGTCACCCACTGGAACCAGTGTCCTTACTGGGGAGCCTTGGACCTCGAACTATATAACAGAGTCTTCTTAGGCGTTCGAAGCCTTTCTTGCGCCATCTGCAGGTCTATCATTCATTCTACTTCAGAATGTCCCCAAACCAACCCAGATTTTCCAACCCATCCAGCTCCTTTCCAAGAAAAACCCACTTCATATGTCCCTCAATCAAGGAATGACTGTAACCAGATTTTTACCTCAGTTTCAGGCAGACAAGTGTGCAACAGCTTTAATTCTTCAGGCTGCAACAGACAACGATGCCGCTTCCTCCATGTCTGCAATTTCTGTGGCGGAGCTCACGCCCGTTCTATTTGCCCTGTGCGCCACTCCTCAGCCAACCATACCAGTCCTTAAACTTTCTTCACCAGAGGAAATCCCAATTCACCTCTTCTCTCGATCCTCTCTTCATCGATGATAAAACCTTCCTGCCTCCAGACATTGGTTCCAAAGAACCTCAAATTCATCCTCAACAGTTCCGGCATCCCAACCAAACATTTCTCTTCACACATTCTTTCTGAATAGGTGCAGCCACCACAGCAGCACATGGGGCCTTTCCCGATCACCAAACCAAAATGCTAGGTCGATGGTCGTCCACACCTTCGAAACAACATATGTTCGTTCAGATCTGCATAACATTAGACAAGCACAACAAACACTAGCATCCTTCTGAGTCCGGACCGCCTCTCCCTACTATCGCATCTCCCCCGCTTACCTAGCCCCGCAGGGCGTGTATTCATCTGGATGCAGTGAGAGCTCTCCCCTTTCAGATGTGCGTGACATACCACTCCTGGAGTGGGGTCTCCCATCTGAATCGCCGTGTGGGCTCCCCATCCAGATGCATCGTAGGCTCTCCGTTCGACTTGCTGTGTGGGCTCTCCCGTTTGGATCGCAGAGTGAACTCCCCTATTTATACATATGGGGGGGGGCTCTCTCCTTCGAAGCGCGGGAGCTCTCCCGGTCGAAACGCAGCATGAGCTTTCCATTCGGGCGCCGTGGGGGCTCTCCCTTTCCGAATCGCCGTGAGTTCCTTCATGATCTTTAACCATGGAGGATCCCCTGTTCGGATCGCAGTGTGGGCCACGCCTATCCGAAAAAGAGGACTGGAGATACCAAGGATCGTACGTCCCTTAAGTGTGACGGGCCATTATGTCTTTATGCGATCTAAGCCCCCTGTGTCAGAAGGATGGTAGTTCTGCAATTTCCATGTATACCGTAGGCTCCCTCTTGCTGCAATAGGGAGTTTCGCTTCAGATATTGGTGGCCCGTTTGCCTTTGGGGACGAGGACCTCCTTCCCTGTTCGTGACATCTGGAGGCCCTATGTTCTCTAACTCATAGGGCTCCATGTCATGGATGTGGCAGGGCGTTCTCCAACCTCGTACTCAAACTCCAGTCCCAAGATACTCCCGCAGGAGTAATTTCTGAAAGTCACTGCGCGCAGCAGTGCAGCGGTGAGATGTACCCCCGGCAAATTTCCACAAGCCCATGTCGTTTCACTCCAACGAACGCAGGCACACTCTTTCAAACACAGCTCCCGCCGGAGCTCCACCCATAGCCCCACATGGTGGGCATAGTAGGGAGACGCAGTCCAGCCAGAGTTACCACAGGAGCTCTGTTAAACATCACTGCCGCAGCAGTGTCCATCCATGCTCCATACAGCTTAAATTTCCACTCTTTTGGGGGTGGGGTAACATGCTTTAAGCTCTTAGGCATCCTGTATTTCCCAAGTTCTTAATTAATTGATCATGTTATTCTAACTTGCTGTCCCAATTTTATTCGACACTATTGGGGGGGTATATCAGAGCTCGAGTTGAAGCTGCTTCATCGAGCCCCTCTCCAGTGGACAGCAAGCCAAATAAGTTTAACCTAAATATCTTAAAGATTTTATGGGCAAACAAACTCGTTAAATGAAGTTTCTAAACGTAAGTTAGGGAGGAGTGAGCCAATCTAATCTTTTCAATCATCAGCCAGAGTACAGTATATAAGCAGCCGCTTACCTCTCCCCATAACATCAGCTGTTCCAGTATCCCTCCACCTCCCCAAACTCCACCTTCATCTTAGGTACCTTGCCCCTTTTAATCATCACATCCTACATTTTAGTCCACTGGGGGGGGTATATCAGTGCTCGAGTTGATGCTGCTTCATCGAGCCCCTCTCCAGTGGACAGCAAGCCAAATAAGTTTAACCTAAATATCTTAAAGATTTTATGGGCAAACAAACTCGTTAAATGTACTTTTATGTAAGCCATCATTTCTGTTAGCAGTTTAGGATCATACTTTTTGGGACATTTAAAAGAAATGTTCTTGTAAAGTTGCATTTTCATTGAGAAATTATAATTTAACTTGGACCCTGAAGTAATGTCAGCTCATGTTAAACTTTATTATTGGCAGTGTTTGGAAATATGTTCTAACATACAGCACTGTACATTAGAAGGTTGTTTTGCTTTTTACAAATAAAAAGCACAGGTTTCTCTCTTGTTTTGTACAGATGTTTTCAAACAAATTGGGTCTTTACTGCAGATAACACACATGGATCTTGTCTCACACAGTAGAATTACTGAGTTTTTGACAACTGCAACTGCAGTTCCTGCATTCACCAGCACTCTTTAGACAACATATTTAAACAGTCATCTCTACATTACCAAATAGGCCTATTTCCTGCACAGTAAATCACACTGGGAAAATGTTTTGCACTGCACTGGTTTAGCATGTATTTATATGATGCCAAATAATTGTGTACAAAAAAAAGTGCTTTATGTGCAGCCCCAGAGACACACGATAACAAGATACAATATGTTTCATTTAAAGGCCATCCAAATATCATGTAGGTTGCCCTGTTTACAATGAGCCCAAAGTGTGTCAGGCCACATCTGGTGATACGAAATAGTTCCACCATAAGGACAAATGTGCCATTTTTGACAATGGCAACATGTGATACCTTTCATTTGCAGGTACAGGATTGTTCCCAGTTCTGTGGTTGAAATGTACTTTTTACATAATGATGAATAAAAAGAGATGATATGGAGCTCAGTTGGGAGATGTCAATTATGAAAGAGTTTTATTAGAGTCTATTATTGATTGCTTAAACACAGTACTTCTGTCAAACATTTACAGTGAATGTCATGGTATATAGCCTTTTCTATGAAGGTAAATTAGTATCTAAACTCGAGAGCACGTAGATGTGAATTTGAGAACTTGTACGATAAATATTCGTACATGTACGCGAAACATTTACACTCACAGCTCAGATGTGAAAACCTGTAAAATAAAAATCAGAACTTGAACGCTGAGATTTACACTCACAGACAATAGTCACAAACCTGTATTCTGAATTTGAAGCTGCAGACAAGTAGTCACAAATGTGTAAAATGCCATTGACAAAGATACAACGACCGACACAAACTTGTAATACAAATTTGCACTTCTTCTAACATTCAAATTCGCAGTACAGCCTCAAATTGGCACTTGCAACTTCTCAAATCTGTCACTGCAATTTCAAATTTCGCGCCTTCACTTTTGCTACTCTTTTCGCGATATATGAGGTGCAAAACTGACTTGTGCACTTGTAACTCAGTGGCGGCGAGAGAGGAAAGGGGGGGCGGAGAGCGGATGGTGTTCAAACTAGCCGTTCTCTTACGAGAGATACTCTCGTACTGCGTAGCTAGCTACGCATTGGGGAAAATCCTTTTCCACGAGAATACTGAAGCCAAAAATTATCCTTAATTTTGTATAAATGTATAACGCGTTGCCGCAGCATACAGACCTAGGCGAGACAGCTCGCGCGCCGATTGGCTGCTATGCGGGCAACTGCTTAAGCCTATCTGAGAGACCTTTAGTGACGTCACACCCCAATGTGGGCGCTTCGCGCCTTCAGCGTCACGTCCCGCCAAAAGGGGCGTGGCTTAGGTCAAGGGACTAAAGGTCTCTCTAGACAGGCTTAAGCAGTTGCCCGCATAGCAGCCAATCGGCGGCGAATTTTTGGCTTCAGTATTCTCGCGCGAAATTTGAAATTGCAGTGACAGATTTGAGAAGTTGCAAGTGCCAATTTGAGGCTGTACTGCGAATTTGAATGTTAGAAGAAGTGCAAATTTGTGTATTACAAGTTTGTGTCGGTCGTTGTATCTTTGTCAATGGCATTTTACACATTTGTGACTACTTGTCTGCAGCTTCAAATTCAGAATACAGGTTTGTGACTATTGTCTGCGAGTGCAAATCTCAGCGTTTAAGTTCAGATTTTTATTTTACAGGTTTTCACATCGGAGCTGTGAGTGTAAATGTCCGCGTACAAGTACGAATATTTATCGTACAAGTTCTCAAATTCACATCTATGTGCTCTCGAGTTTAGATACTAATTTACCTTCATATTTTCCGTCCAAACTGCAATTCTGTTGTTTTTTTGGCTTATGAGTGGGTGCTCACATTCAGGTCATTTGAGTACAACTTGTGATTACTAAATGTGGGTACGTATGTAAGCTCGTAAGAACATGTAAAGATCAATGGCTTCCTCTGGAGAGGTTGGGTGGATGAAGACTGTTTTCTGCCATGGCAAGGTAACAAATGTCAAACACGGTATTTATCACAGGGATATGGTCCTCTCTCACGACATTCCTCCCTACAAGCCTGTATCTTCTGTTGGGATGCCTCTTTAAGGTACTCCCTAGCACCAAAAAGTTGGGGTAGGGGTGTACATCATCACTGGACGTCCACCTGGAGACACAGCATTTCTGGATGGGCGAATTCTGTGAGTGTTCCAGAGGGTGAAACAACATCCTGCAGTTCTCTCTAAATATAAAGGAAAAGAGTGGGAAAGTAAAAAAATTAGTCCCAAACATGTTGCAATACCACCTGCAAGGCAAAATAAATGATTATGGTCCAGTTTGATACAGTAGAGGCGTTGCTCAAACAGTTTCATGCATGTTAAATTCTATATTTGAAAACAATAAATCTCTATGTTAAGATTTGTGTTAATATGATCAGGGTCAGATAAGTCATCCCTCTCTCACATACTGTGTCCCACTAATGCAGAGAAACAATTTTCTTTCACCAAAAATATAACATAAAAGTACCAGAATGAAATGAATAAAGTAGGCTACTCATAGTGCGGTAAATTTTCCTTTTCAGTGTCTTACTATTATGATGTATTTTGGGTTAATATTAGACAGCAGTTTGTGCAACATCCATATAACAGGATTAATATTACAGCTGCATTAATGTTTTTGTTGCATTTTATTGTTGTAGATGTAGGCTGCTGCTAATTCTAACTAGCCTACTTATAGCCTACTGAGATCCACTTATCTCTTAAAAAGTCAACTATAGGCTATGTAGGAAAATTGTGATCTACAATGAATTGAATAATCGAATTAAATAAGTAATGGTTATCGCTCATCTGCTTCTGTTATGGAAACAGTTAGTTAGATCTATGAAATGAGATAATTATGTATTGACAAAATCTATAGCATAACATACTATCACAATTTACATGTCTAAAGCACATTTCTTACCTCTATTATTTCAAGACATGTGAACTGTATTAGACTTTTGTCTAAGAAGTCACCGGAGAAGTCGTCAGAATATTTTAGATCTTGAAATAGGTTGATCCAGAACTGTGCATGCTGCTTCCTCAAAAATCCCCACCAATGCTCTATCCGTTGGTTATGATTGCTGGAGCCATACAAATAGCAATTTCTCGAAAAGTCGTCCGTATGATCATGTCTCATGAACATCTGCATCTGTTCCATGTAACAGTTCCTCTGTCCCTAAGTCTGAGCGAATTCGGGTGGCTGTCCCATTCCTTGATAACACAGCATCAATAAAGTATCCAGCGATGACCTTGGGATCACTACTTGTAGAGTATGCATGTAGCCATATCATCATTCGTTGAAAAACCCGTCGATTGCACCATTGATGCAGATCCCATATGGTTTGAGTTTATCATATGAATTCATGTATTCCTCTTTAATTATATAACCATTTACCTCAATTACAAGAAAAAGCACTTCTCCCATATATTACTGCTATTTATGTACTTCTGTCACGACACCGCATACAAAAAGGGTGATAGTCCAAATGCAGTTTATTGGGGTAATCCGTAATCGTAAATCCAAGCCAGGCAAAAGGTCATAATCATGAGAATCAGTCCAAAACAAGAAATAAACACTTAAATAAACCAAGACAGACTCTGGGAAGCGGGTGACAGACATACTAAGGCTGCGTTTACACTTGGCATTAACATGCAATCACCATGATCCGATCAAGCAGATCGGATCATTAGTCAATCAGGACACCGTGCGTTTACCTTTGGTAGCCTCTGTATCTGGATAACAGATCGGATTTCTGTTTCCTGCATAATATTTAAATTAGGTCTGTAGCACGACACCAATAAGAGTAAAGATTATACAAATTAAGCAATGTCCAAATTGCTTTCACTCACTCACTTTACTTTCCTGTGCAATCTCCATCCTTAAATCAAATTACATTTTTTGAATGAAGGAATAGGCCTATTTATAGAGTTGATACAAAAAATAACCATGGTTAAGTATTATCGATCGTTTGGGGTTTAAGGCTGTATCATGCAATGACTATATTAACAGAAATGGGAGATTAATAACAATAAAAACATTTAACATTTAAAAAATGATAAAGTTTATTCCTATTATTCCTATGGCAAAGCAGCGCATGCTCTTCATTAAGAGCTCATTACTCACAGCTGTGATTGTACAGGCGATCGCCTCTTCAGATAATGTTGCACAATTAATATGACACACACAGTATCATGTAAGTCTTAATAAACTGTTTTAAATATTGACGTTTATTGTAAGGTTCAAATACATTTTATTTATTGTCTAAACTGCGTCTGGCCATTATTTTCTGACAGCACGTGGGAGACTGGGCAGGGATTTAAATGACGTCCACCTGTGAATGCAGACACGATGGCTGGATTGCGTTTACATTACACTGAGATCCGATCACAATGCGTCCTCGACTACCTCCGAAACTGGACACGCTGATCGGATAACATTCCGATCAGAAGCGCGTTTACACTCGTCTTTTTCAATGTGTATGTGGACAACATCCAGATACAGGTCGCATGTTAATGCCAAGTGTAAACGCAGCAAAGGGATTCCAGAACAAGTGATTAAACAGACAGGGGTATAAATAGACAGACACTAACAAGGTGAGTGGGAACAGCTGAGTGTGATCATGAATAATGAGTCCGACAATGGTGATGGGGATTGTAGTCCAATAGTGACTGACACCTGTGGGGGAAGAGGACTTCTAGTGGCTACCCAGGGGACATCACCCAGACATTGTGACAACTTCATAATATTGCTATTCCATATTGATTCCATACTTCAGCTCCCAACCAAGGCCTGTGCTGGCATCTAAACATTACTCCATCCTTTTAAAACAATATCAAATCACAACAAAATGGAATGCAGTAATTGTAAGGGCACAATATTTTATTCTGTGTATTTATTTATTATTTCCAAACATATAAGTCAGCACTTTGCCTGAATGTATAATGGTGATGCTACTGCATGTTACAGTCTAACTACTGTTACTTGTTTATGTAGGGTAGAGACCAAAATATAGAGTGAATTGACTCCTAAAGATACCAATAAACCTTATTTTACAGGGCTAGAATAGGGAAGACATGAATGCATTGTTGGGAGAGGCAGGTGTATGGGGTTATTATTGTTGCAAATTGCAATATTCCAAATAAATAGATTAATATTCACAAATAAATGGTAAGAGATTCACAAAAATGTATCGAATTCACAAATAAATAAAATGAGATTTGCAAATAAATATAATATTTACAAATGTTTTATAATTTTACAAACACAACTCTGCCTGACATTTATTTGTGTACCGCTTTTTGTGCATTTGTAAATCGCTGCACACATTTGTGAATCGGTTCCTGTGCATTTGTGAATCCCCTCACGCATCTGTGGATTTTGAAACACTTCTAGCGTCGACGTGCAGACAATCCACAAATAGGTGGACTCCACCCACCGCCTACTCAAGCCAATCAGATAATGGCCACATCGAGCTGGCCAATCGTAGCACGTTATCAGTTGAAGGGAAAAGAGTAGCAAAACTAGAGAGCACGTAGATGTGAATTTGAGAACTTGTACAATAAATATTCGTACTTGTATGTGAACATTTACACTCAGCTCCAATGTAAAAACCTGTAAAATAAAAAAAATTGAAATTTGCACTCGCAGACAATAGTCACTAAACCTGTATTCTGAATTTGAAGCTGCAGACATTTTTCTGTAGCAATTTTAGGGGCCTTTACGCGTACACTTACTATTTGAGTAAATGCATGCAGATGAATGATGAATGAGTAGGGGCTGGTTTCACAAAGATAGACTTTGACTATCTTAAGTAGGACTACACTGCAATGCATTCTGGGTAAACTAAGACACTTTTCAAAACAAAAAAACATGGCGGATCGAGTAAGCGCATTCAGCCGCTCAGTGCAGTTTATCCCAGCAGAAAATATGTGTTTGTATAACAGTATAAACAGTTACAAGGACATTTTTACTTGGTAAATTTAGCGGAGAATGTAGTAACAAGAAGAAATGTTTGGAAAAAGATTGCTATGACAGTTAACAGCATTAATCCGACCGTTTGTGAGCGTTAAAGACGTACAGAAAAGATACCAAAAACGATACCGACGATGAAGTCCTCATTATTTATTATTTCCAGTAGGTTACTGCGGTCCCTAAATAAGGGTCCCTATCTGACCCTTTCCCTTCTCAGCGCTCTCCACGTTGTCTGCAAACCACAAATTATGAGCCATTTTCCCTTTTCTTTCGGCTGTTTGTGATGTAACTGATTGTTACTTGCTGGTTGCCAAGGTAAACATAGAGTCTTAGACCGAAGTTAGCCTGGTGGTAAGGTGTCTAATTTTTTTGGACTAAATTAAGTCAGTCTTTATTTTTGTGAAACAGTCTAACTTGCATTAGACTAGTCTATGAGCAAATTTTTAGACTTGTCTAACACTATAGACTGGTCTAAAATAGCTTTGTGAAACCGGCCCTAGTTATTTCAGAGCAAGGTCGCCCAGTGTAAAGCCAAACGTGATTGGTTGAAGCGAGAACGATGCTACGATTGGCCAGCTCGATGTGGCCATTATCTGATTGGCTTGAGTAGGCGGTGGGTGGAGTCCACTTATTTGTGGATTTGTCTGCACGTCGACGCTAGAAGTGTTTCAAAATCCACAGATGCTTGAGGGGATTCACAAATGCACAGGAACCGATTCACAAATGTGTGCAGCGATTTACAAATGCACAGAAAGCGGTACACAAATAAATGCCAGGCAGAGTTGTGTTTGTAAAATTATAAAACATTTGTAATTATTTTTTATTATTTGCAAATCTCATTTTATTTATTTGTGAATTTTATAATTTTTTGTGAAACTCTTTACATTTATTTGTGGATCTTTATCTATTTATTTGTGAATTCGATACATTTTTGTGAATCTCTTTACATTTATTTGTGAATATTAATCTATTTATTTGGAATATTGCAACAATAATAGGTGTGCTTGGCATAAAAAAAGAAATCGGAAGCACTGGCACTAAATGTGATAGGGTTACAATTTATGATGATTAGGCTACTTGTATAATCTGCTGAGATTCAGTAAAATGTAAAACAATTACAATTAATATATTGCAGGAATGAATGTGCTGTCCACCTACATGATCTTGCTGCATTTTCTGAATATTTTCCTCAGGGAATCCCTCGGCTCTGAAGAAACATCCACAGACCATCATCTTGTGGGAGGGGGGTATTTGAAGACGTAGCCATAGCTGCCCCTAAACAAATGTCGGAAAAAGGCAGCATTTATGTAAATATGTGTTGCACCACAAATATAAACAGATTTAGGACTGTACCCTCAAAAGTGTAATTGCTTTAAATATCTCAAAAATGTATTTCGGCATTTTTTATGAGAACATTAATAAAGGCCAAGAGTGTGATAACGTTGCTAAAAATGGTTTTATGTATCAACTGTATAGTAGGCAACTATAGGCATTTCTTATCACTTGGAAGTCAAACTGCATTTGAATGTGCTCACCTTTAACAGTAACATTACTCAAATCGTAGAGAAGGCTAGACTCAAGAACAAGGTCAATAGTGTTGAGACACAGGCTATATGTACTCATTTATCTTTGATTCACTGCACAACCGGAATCTAGTTTCTGAAAAAATATATAACTTGCTTTGGAAAGCTTCAAAAGGCTAGCTTTGTTTCCAAATTATTACACAGTTTAGAAAAATATTAACAAATAAAACAATTACAGGACACATATGCATAGTGACAAACCAAAAGAGAGGGCACAACTAAAGAAACCGAAGCAATGTCAGAATATATTCAACATTATTATTGGTGTAGCACGCTGAACACTATACTAGACGTCCGTGCAAAACTTAATCGAAATAGTATCCCTGCTGGCTCTGAAACTGGCAAAGTTCTGAATGTTTGTTTACTGTTATGTAATGTCGCGATGTCCAACATGCTGAATGGCACTGGGGATTTCTGACGTGACTTTTCCCCTCCCCCTGACAGCAGCCTCTCTGTGTTCGAGGACTCTTGATTTACTAAATTAAGCACTAAAGTTACAGCAAATAGCGTGGTTTACTTATCCTAGCCAACAAACTGAAAGGAAGGTTAACGTAATATTTCTCCTAAAAATCACACGTAATTATCCCCTCGACCTTT